>CAXARO010001615.1:0-17838 GCA_963971305.1 Arcuatula senhousia
ACTACGGCAATTACCAAAGTAAAACTAAATGCAGCAATGCTAAATAAAACATAGTCCTACCTGCCCAATATACTCCCCAAGGTTATGCAATTTTAAAAATGCCGCTATCTCTCAACATCTTTCGGCATATCCCGATATCTTCTTTTTTTCTTGTTGTTTTTTACGCAAAAACGTCAAAAATTTGACGTTCCGGAAAAGAGTGCACAGCTTACTACGGCAATTACCAAAGTAAAACTAAATGCAGCAATGCTAAATAAAACATAGTCCTACCTGCCCAATATACTCCCCAAGGTTATGCAATTTTAAAAATGCCGCTATCTCTCAACATCTTTCGGCATATCCCGATATCTTCTTTTTTTCTTGTTGTTTTTTACGCAAAAACGTCAAAAATTTGACGTTCCGGAAAAGAGTGCACAGCTTACTACGACAATTACCAAAGTAAAACTAAATGCAGCAATGCTAAATAAAACATAGTCCTACCTGCCCAATATACTCCCCAAGGTTATGCAATTTTAAAAATGCCGCTATCTCTCAACATCTTTCGGCATATCCCGATATCTTCTTTTTTTCTTGTTGTTTTTTACGCAAAAACGTCAAAAATTTGACGTTCCGGAAAAGAGTGCACAGCTTACTACGGCAATTACCAAAGTAAAACTAAATGCAGCAATGCTAAATAAAACATAGTCCTACCTGCCCAATATACTCCCCAAGGTTATGCAATTTTAAAAATGCCGCTATCTCTCAACATCTTTCGGCATATCCCGATATCTTCTTTTTTTCTTGTTGTTTTTTACGCAAAAACGTCAAAAATTTGACGTTCCGGAAAAGAGTGCACAGCTTACTACGGCAATTACCAAAGTAAAACTAAATGCAGCAATGCTAAATAAAACATAGTCCTACCTGCCCAATATACTCCCCAAGGTTATGCAATTTTAAAAATGCCGCTATCTCTCAACATCTTTCGGCATATCCCGATATCTTCTTTTTTTCTTGTTGTTTTTTACGCAAAAACGTCAAAAATTTGACGTTCCGGAAAAGAGTGCACAGCTTACTACGGCAATTACCAAAGTAAAACTAAATGCAGCAATGCTAAATAAAACATAGTCCTACCTGCCCAATATACTCCCCAAGGTTATGCAATTTTAAAAATGCCGCTATCTCTCAACATCTTTCGGCATATCCCGATATCTTCTTTTTTTCTTGTTGTTTTTTACGCAAAAACGTCAAAAATTTGACGTTCCGGAAAAGAGTGCACAGCTTACTACGGCAATTACCAAAGTAAAACTAAATGCAGCAATGCTAAATAAAACATAGTCCTACCTGCCCAATATACTCCCCAAGGTTATGCAATTTTAAAAATGCCGCTATCTCTCAACATCTTTCGGCATATCCCGATATCTTCTTTTTTTCTTGTTGTTTTTTACGCAAAAACGTCAAAAATTTGACGTTCCGGAAAAGAGTGCACAGCTTACTACGGCAATTACCAAAGTAAAACTAAATGCAGCAATGCTAAATAAAACATAGTCCTACCTGCCCAATATACTCCCCAAGGTTATGCAATTTTAAAAATGCCGCTATCTCTCAACATCTTTCGGCATATCCCGATATCTTCTTTTTTTCTTGTTGTTTTTTACGCAAAAACGTCAAAAATTTGACGTTCCGGAAAAGAGTGCACAGCTTACTACGGCAATTACCAAAGTAAAACTAAATGCAGCAATGCTAAATAAAACATAGTCCTACCTGCCCAATATACTCCCCAAGGTTATGCAATTTTAAAAATGCCGCTATCTCTCAACATCTTTCGGCATATCCCGATATCTTCTTTTTTTCTTGTTGTTTTTTACGCAAAAACGTCAAAAATTTGACGTTCCGGAAAAGAGTGCACAGCTTACTACGGCAATTACCAAAGTAAAACTAAATGCAGCAATGCTAAATAAAACATAGTCCTACCTGCCCAATATACTCCCCAAGGTTATGCAATTTTAAAAATGCCGCTATCTCTCAACATCTTTCGGCATATCCCGATATCTTCTTTTTTTCTTGTTGTTTTTTACGCAAAAACGTCAAAAATTTGACGTTCCGGAAAAGAGTGCACAGCTTACTACGGCAATTACCAAAGTAAAACTAAATGCAGCAATGCTAAATAAAACATAGTCCTACCTGCCCAATATACTCCCCAAGGTTATGCAATTTTAAAAATGCCGCTATCTCTCAACATCTTTCGGCATATCCCGATATCTTCTTTTTTTCTTGTTGTTTTTTACGCAAAAACGTCAAAAATTTGACGTTCCGGAAAAGAGTGCACAGCTTACTACGGCAATTACCAAAGTAAAACTAAATGCAGCAATGCTAAATAAAACATAGTCCTACCTGCCCAATATACTCCCCAAGGTTATGCAATTTTAAAAATGCCGCTATCTCTCAACATCTTTCGGCATATCCCGATATCTTCTTTTTTTCTTGTTGTTTTTTACGCAAAAACGTCAAAAATTTGACGTTCCGGAAAAGAGTGCACAGCTTACTACGGCAATTACCAAAGTAAAACTAAATGCAGCAATGCTAAATAAAACATAGTCCTACCTGCCCAATATACTCCCCAAGGTTATGCAATTTTAAAAATGCCGCTATCTCTCAACATCTTTCGGCATATCCCGATATCTTCTTTTTTTCTTGTTGTTTTTTACGCAAAAACGTCAAAAATTTGACGTTCCGGAAAAGAGTGCACAGCTTACTACGGCAATTACCAAAGTAAAACTAAATGCAGCAATGCTAAATAAAACATAGTCCTACCTGCCCAATATACTCCCCAAGGTTATGCAATTTTAAAAATGCCGCTATCTCTCAACATCTTTCGGCATATCCCGATATCTTCTTTTTTTCTTGTTGTTTTTTACGCAAAAACGTCAAAAATTTGACGTTCCGGAAAAGAGTGCACAGCTTACTACGGCAATTACCAAAGTAAAACTAAATGCAGCAATGCTAAATAAAACATAGTCCTACCTGCCCAATATACTCCCCAAGGTTATGCAATTTTAAAAATGCCGCTATCTCTCAACATCTTTCGGCATATCCCGATATCTTCTTTTTTTCTTGTTGTTTTTTACGCAAAAACGTCAAAAATTTGACGTTCCGGAAAAGAGTGCACAGCTTACTACGGCAATTACCAAAGTAAAACTAAATGCAGCAATGCTAAATAAAACATAGTCCTACCTGCCCAATATACTCCCCAAGGTTATGCAATTTTAAAAATGCCGCTATCTCTCAACATCTTTCGGCATATCCCGATATCTTCTTTTTTTCTTGTTGTTTTTTACGCAAAAACGTCAAAAATTTGACGTTCCGGAAAAGAGTGCACAGCTTACTACGGCAATTACCAAAGTAAAACTAAATGCAGCAATGCTAAATAAAACATAGTCCTACCTGCCCAATATACTCCCCAAGGTTATGCAATTTTAAAAATGCCGCTATCTCTCAACATCTTTCGGCATATCCCGATATCTTCTTTTTTTCTTGTTGTTTTTTACGCAAAAACGTCAAAAATTTGACGTTCCGGAAAAGAGTGCACAGCTTACTACGGCAATTACCAAAGTAAAACTAAATGCAGCAATGCTAAATAAAACATAGTCCTACCTGCCCAATATACTCCCCAAGGTTATGCAATTTTAAAAATGCCGCTATCTCTCAACATCTTTCGGCATATCCCGATATCTTCTTTTTTTCTTGTTGTTTTTTACGCAAAAACGTCAAAAATTTGACGTTCCGGAAAAGAGTGCACAGCTTACTACGGCAATTACCAAAGTAAAACTAAATGCAGCAATGCTAAATAAAACATAGTCCTACCTGCCCAATATACTCCCCAAGGTTATGCAATTTTAAAAATGCCGCTATCTCTCAACATCTTTCGGCATATCCCGATATCTTCTTTTTTTCTTGTTGTTTTTTACGCAAAAACGTCAAAAATTTGACGTTCCGGAAAAGAGTGCACAGCTTACTACGACAATTACCAAAGTAAAACTAAATGCAGCAATGCTAAATAAAACATAGTCCTACCTGCCCAATATACTCCCCAAGGTTATGCAATTTTAAAAATGCCGCTATCTCTCAACATCTTTCGGCATATCCCGATATCTTCTTTTTTTCTTGTTGTTTTTTACGCAAAAACGTCAAAAATTTGACGTTCCGGAAAAGAGTGCACAGCTTACTACGGCAATTACCAAAGTAAAACTAAATGCAGCAATGCTAAATAAAACATAGTCCTACCTGCCCAATATACTCCCCAAGGTTATGCAATTTTAAAAATGCCGCTATCTCTCAACATCTTTCGGCATATCCCGATATCTTCTTTTTTTCTTGTTGTTTTTTACGCAAAAACGTCAAAAATTTGACGTTCCGGAAAAGAGTGCACAGCTTACTACGGCAATTACCAAAGTAAAACTAAATGCAGCAATGCTAAATAAAACATAGTCCTACCTGCCCAATATACTCCCCAAGGTTATGCAATTTTAAAAATGCCGCTATCTCTCAACATCTTTCGGCATATCCCGATATCTTCTTTTTTTCTTGTTGTTTTTTACGCAAAAACGTCAAAAATTTGACGTTCCGGAAAAGAGTGCACAGCTTACTACGGCAATTACCAAAGTAAAACTAAATGCAGCAATGCTAAATAAAACATAGTCCTACCTGCCCAATATACTCCCCAAGGTTATGCAATTTTAAAAATGCCGCTATCTCTCAACATCTTTCGGCATATCCCGATATCTTCTTTTTTTCTTGTTGTTTTTTACGCAAAAACGTCAAAAATTTGACGTTCCGGAAAAGAGTGCACAGCTTACTACGGCAATTACCAAAGTAAAACTAAATGCAGCAATGCTAAATAAAACATAGTCCTACCTGCCCAATATACTCCCCAAGGTTATGCAATTTTAAAAATGCCGCTATCTCTCAACATCTTTCGGCATATCCCGATATCTTCTTTTTTTCTTGTTGTTTTTTACGCAAAAACGTCAAAAATTTGACGTTCCGGAAAAGAGTGCACAGCTTACTACGGCAATTACCAAAGTAAAACTAAATGCAGCAATGCTAAATAAAACATAGTCCTACCTGCCCAATATACTCCCCAAGGTTATGCAATTTTAAAAATGCCGCTATCTCTCAACATCTTTCGGCATATCCCGATATCTTCTTTTTTTCTTGTTGTTTTTTACGCAAAAACGTCAAAAATTTGACGTTCCGGAAAAGAGTGCACAGCTTACTACGGCAATTACCAAAGTAAAACTAAATGCAGCAATGCTAAATAAAACATAGTCCTACCTGCCCAATATACTCCCCAAGGTTATGCAATTTTAAAAATGCCGCTATCTCTCAACATCTTTCGGCATATCCCGATATCTTCTTTTTTTCTTGTTGTTTTTTACGCAAAAACGTCAAAAATTTGACGTTCCGGAAAAGAGTGCACAGCTTACTACGGCAATTACCAAAGTAAAACTAAATGCAGCAATGCTAAATAAAACATAGTCCTACCTGCCCAATATACTCCCCAAGGTTATGCAATTTTAAAAATGCCGCTATCTCTCAACATCTTTCGGCATATCCCGATATCTTCTTTTTTTCTTGTTGTTTTTTACGCAAAAACGTCAAAAATTTGACGTTCCGGAAAAGAGTGCACAGCTTACTACGGCAATTACCAAAGTAAAACTAAATGCAGCAATGCTAAATAAAACATAGTCCTACCTGCCCAATATACTCCCCAAGGTTATGCAATTTTAAAAATGCCGCTATCTCTCAACATCTTTCGGCATATCCCGATATCTTCTTTTTTTCTTGTTGTTTTTTACGCAAAAACGTCAAAAATTTGACGTTCCGGAAAAGAGTGCACAGCTTACTACGGCAATTACCAAAGTAAAACTAAATGCAGCAATGCTAAATAAAACATAGTCCTACCTGCCCAATATACTCCCCAAGGTTATGCAATTTTAAAAATGCCGCTATCTCTCAACATCTTTCGGCATATCCCGATATCTTCTTTTTTTCTTGTTGTTTTTTACGCAAAAACGTCAAAAATTTGACGTTCCGGAAAAGAGTGCACAGCTTACTACGGCAATTACCAAAGTAAAACTAAATGCAGCAATGCTAAATAAAACATAGTCCTACCTGCCCAATATACTCCCCAAGGTTATGCAATTTTAAAAATGCCGCTATCTCTCAACATCTTTCGGCATATCCCGATATCTTCTTTTTTTCTTGTTGTTTTTTACGCAAAAACGTCAAAAATTTGACGTTCCGGAAAAGAGTGCACAGCTTACTACGGCAATTACCAAAGTAAAACTAAATGCAGCAATGCTAAATAAAACATAGTCCTACCTGCCCAATATACTCCCCAAGGTTATGCAATTTTAAAAATGCCGCTATCTCTCAACATCTTTCGGCATATCCCGATATCTTCTTTTTTTCTTGTTGTTTTTTACGCAAAAACGTCAAAAATTTGACGTTCCGGAAAAGAGTGCACAGCTTACTACGGCAATTACCAAAGTAAAACTAAATGCAGCAATGCTAAATAAAACATAGTCCTACCTGCCCAATATACTCCCCAAGGTTATGCAATTTTAAAAATGCCGCTATCTCTCAACATCTTTCGGCATATCCCGATATCTTCTTTTTTTCTTGTTGTTTTTTACGCAAAAACGTCAAAAATTTGACGTTCCGGAAAAGAGTGCACAGCTTACTACGGCAATTACCAAAGTAAAACTAAATGCAGCAATGCTAAATAAAACATAGTCCTACCTGCCCAATATACTCCCCAAGGTTATGCAATTTTAAAAATGCCGCTATCTCTCAACATCTTTCGGCATATCCCGATATCTTCTTTTTTTCTTGTTGTTTTTTACGCAAAAACGTCAAAAATTTGACGTTCCGGAAAAGAGTGCACAGCTTACTACGGCAATTACCAAAGTAAAACTAAATGCAGCAATGCTAAATAAAACATAGTCCTACCTGCCCAATATACTCCCCAAGGTTATGCAATTTTAAAAATGCCGCTATCTCTCAACATCTTTCGGCATATCCCGATATCTTCTTTTTTTCTTGTTGTTTTTTACGCAAAAACGTCAAAAATTTGACGTTCCGGAAAAGAGTGCACAGCTTACTACGGCAATTACCAAAGTAAAACTAAATGCAGCAATGCTAAATAAAACATAGTCCTACCTGCCCAATATACTCCCCAAGGTTATGCAATTTTAAAAATGCCGCTATCTCTCAACATCTTTCGGCATATCCCGATATCTTCTTTTTTTCTTGTTGTTTTTTACGCAAAAACGTCAAAAATTTGACGTTCCGGAAAAGAGTGCACAGCTTACTACGGCAATTACCAAAGTAAAACTAAATGCAGCAATGCTAAATAAAACATAGTCCTACCTGCCCAATATACTCCCCAAGGTTATGCAATTTTAAAAATGCCGCTATCTCTCAACATCTTTCGGCATATCCCGATATCTTCTTTTTTTCTTGTTGTTTTTTACGCAAAAACGTCAAAAATTTGACGTTCCGGAAAAGAGTGCACAGCTTACTACGGCAATTACCAAAGTAAAACTAAATGCAGCAATGCTAAATAAAACATAGTCCTACCTGCCCAATATACTCCCCAAGGTTATGCAATTTTAAAAATGCCGCTATCTCTCAACATCTTTCGGCATATCCCGATATCTTCTTTTTTTCTTGTTGTTTTTTACGCAAAAACGTCAAAAATTTGACGTTCCGGAAAAGAGTGCACAGCTTACTACGGCAATTACCAAAGTAAAACTAAATGCAGCAATGCTAAATAAAACATAGTCCTACCTGCCCAATATACTCCCCAAGGTTATGCAATTTTAAAAATGCCGCTATCTCTCAACATCTTTCGGCATATCCCGATATCTTCTTTTTTTCTTGTTGTTTTTTACGCAAAAACGTCAAAAATTTGACGTTCCGGAAAAGAGTGCACAGCTTACTACGGCAATTACCAAAGTAAAACTAAATGCAGCAATGCTAAATAAAACATAGTCCTACCTGCCCAATATACTCCCCAAGGTTATGCAATTTTAAAAATGCCGCTATCTCTCAACATCTTTCGGCATATCCCGATATCTTCTTTTTTTCTTGTTGTTTTTTACGCAAAAACGTCAAAAATTTGACGTTCCGGAAAAGAGTGCACAGCTTACTACGGCAATTACCAAAGTAAAACTAAATGCAGCAATGCTAAATAAAACATAGTCCTACCTGCCCAATATACTCCCCAAGGTTATGCAATTTTAAAAATGCCGCTATCTCTCAACATCTTTCGGCATATCCCGATATCTTCTTTTTTTCTTGTTGTTTTTTACGCAAAAACGTCAAAAATTTGACGTTCCGGAAAAGAGTGCACAGCTTACTACGGCAATTACCAAAGTAAAACTAAATGCAGCAATGCTAAATAAAACATAGTCCTACCTGCCCAATATACTCCCCAAGGTTATGCAATTTTAAAAATGCCGCTATCTCTCAACATCTTTCGGCATATCCCGATATCTTCTTTTTTTCTTGTTGTTTTTTACGCAAAAACGTCAAAAATTTGACGTTCCGGAAAAGAGTGCACAGCTTACTACGGCAATTACCAAAGTAAAACTAAATGCAGCAATGCTAAATAAAACATAGTCCTACCTGCCCAATATACTCCCCAAGGTTATGCAATTTTAAAAATGCCGCTATCTCTCAACATCTTTCGGCATATCCCGATATCTTCTTTTTTTCTTGTTGTTTTTTACGCAAAAACGTCAAAAATTTGACGTTCCGGAAAAGAGTGCACAGCTTACTACGGCAATTACCAAAGTAAAACTAAATGCAGCAATGCTAAATAAAACATAGTCCTACCTGCCCAATATACTCCCCAAGGTTATGCAATTTTAAAAATGCCGCTATCTCTCAACATCTTTCGGCATATCCCGATATCTTCTTTTTTTCTTGTTGTTTTTTACGCAAAAACGTCAAAAATTTGACGTTCCGGAAAAGAGTGCACAGCTTACTACGGCAATTACCAAAGTAAAACTAAATGCAGCAATGCTAAATAAAACATAGTCCTACCTGCCCAATATACTCCCCAAGGTTATGCAATTTTAAAAATGCCGCTATCTCTCAACATCTTTCGGCATATCCCGATATCTTCTTTTTTTCTTGTTGTTTTTTACGCAAAAACGTCAAAAATTTGACGTTCCGGAAAAGAGTGCACAGCTTACTACGGCAATTACCAAAGTAAAACTAAATGCAGCAATGCTAAATAAAACATAGTCCTACCTGCCCAATATACTCCCCAAGGTTATGCAATTTTAAAAATGCCGCTATCTCTCAACATCTTTCGGCATATCCCGATATCTTCTTTTTTTCTTGTTGTTTTTTACGCAAAAACGTCAAAAATTTGACGTTCCGGAAAAGAGTGCACAGCTTACTACGGCAATTACCAAAGTAAAACTAAATGCAGCAATGCTAAATAAAACATAGTCCTACCTGCCCAATATACTCCCCAAGGTTATGCAATTTTAAAAATGCCGCTATCTCTCAACATCTTTCGGCATATCCCGATATCTTCTTTTTTTCTTGTTGTTTTTTACGCAAAAACGTCAAAAATTTGACGTTCCGGAAAAGAGTGCACAGCTTACTACGGCAATTACCAAAGTAAAACTAAATGCAGCAATGCTAAATAAAACATAGTCCTACCTGCCCAATATACTCCCCAAGGTTATGCAATTTTAAAAATGCCGCTATCTCTCAACATCTTTCGGCATATCCCGATATCTTCTTTTTTTCTTGTTGTTTTTTACGCAAAAACGTCAAAAATTTGACGTTCCGGAAAAGAGTGCACAGCTTACTACGGCAATTACCAAAGTAAAACTAAATGCAGCAATGCTAAATAAAACATAGTCCTACCTGCCCAATATACTCCCCAAGGTTATGCAATTTTAAAAATGCCGCTATCTCTCAACATCTTTCGGCATATCCCGATATCTTCTTTTTTTCTTGTTGTTTTTTACGCAAAAACGTCAAAAATTTGACGTTCCGGAAAAGAGTGCACAGCTTACTACGGCAATTACCAAAGTAAAACTAAATGCAGCAATGCTAAATAAAACATAGTCCTACCTGCCCAATATACTCCCCAAGGTTATGCAATTTTAAAAATGCCGCTATCTCTCAACATCTTTCGGCATATCCCGATATCTTCTTTTTTTCTTGTTGTTTTTTACGCAAAAACGTCAAAAATTTGACGTTCCGGAAAAGAGTGCACAGCTTACTACGGCAATTACCAAAGTAAAACTAAATGCAGCAATGCTAAATAAAACATAGTCCTACCTGCCCAATATACTCCCCAAGGTTATGCAATTTTAAAAATGCCGCTATCTCTCAACATCTTTCGGCATATCCCGATATCTTCTTTTTTTCTTGTTGTTTTTTACGCAAAAACGTCAAAAATTTGACGTTCCGGAAAAGAGTGCACAGCTTACTACGGCAATTACCAAAGTAAAACTAAATGCAGCAATGCTAAATAAAACATAGTCCTACCTGCCCAATATACTCCCCAAGGTTATGCAATTTTAAAAATGCCGCTATCTCTCAACATCTTTCGGCATATCCCGATATCTTCTTTTTTTCTTGTTGTTTTTTACGCAAAAACGTCAAAAATTTGACGTTCCGGAAAAGAGTGCACAGCTTACTACGGCAATTACCAAAGTAAAACTAAATGCAGCAATGCTAAATAAAACATAGTCCTACCTGCCCAATATACTCCCCAAGGTTATGCAATTTTAAAAATGCCGCTATCTCTCAACATCTTTCGGCATATCCCGATATCTTCTTTTTTTCTTGTTGTTTTTTACGCAAAAACGTCAAAAATTTGACGTTCCGGAAAAGAGTGCACAGCTTACTACGGCAATTACCAAAGTAAAACTAAATGCAGCAATGCTAAATAAAACATAGTCCTACCTGCCCAATATACTCCCCAAGGTTATGCAATTTTAAAAATGCCGCTATCTCTCAACATCTTTCGGCATATCCCGATATCTTCTTTTTTTCTTGTTGTTTTTTACGCAAAAACGTCAAAAATTTGACGTTCCGGAAAAGAGTGCACAGCTTACTACGGCAATTACCAAAGTAAAACTAAATGCAGCAATGCTAAATAAAACATAGTCCTACCTGCCCAATATACTCCCCAAGGTTATGCAATTTTAAAAATGCCGCTATCTCTCAACATCTTTCGGCATATCCCGATATCTTCTTTTTTTCTTGTTGTTTTTTACGCAAAAACGTCAAAAATTTGACGTTCCGGAAAAGAGTGCACAGCTTACTACGGCAATTACCAAAGTAAAACTAAATGCAGCAATGCTAAATAAAACATAGTCCTACCTGCCCAATATACTCCCCAAGGTTATGCAATTTTAAAAATGCCGCTATCTCTCAACATCTTTCGGCATATCCCGATATCTTCTTTTTTTCTTGTTGTTTTTTACGCAAAAACGTCAAAAATTTGACGTTCCGGAAAAGAGTGCACAGCTTACTACGGCAATTACCAAAGTAAAACTAAATGCAGCAATGCTAAATAAAACATAGTCCTACCTGCCCAATATACTCCCCAAGGTTATGCAATTTTAAAAATGCCGCTATCTCTCAACATCTTTCGGCATATCCCGATATCTTCTTTTTTTCTTGTTGTTTTTTACGCAAAAACGTCAAAAATTTGACGTTCCGGAAAAGAGTGCACAGCTTACTACGGCAATTACCAAAGTAAAACTAAATGCAGCAATGCTAAATAAAACATAGTCCTACCTGCCCAATATACTCCCCAAGGTTATGCAATTTTAAAAATGCCGCTATCTCTCAACATCTTTCGGCATATCCCGATATCTTCTTTTTTTCTTGTTGTTTTTTACGCAAAAACGTCAAAAATTTGACGTTCCGGAAAAGAGTGCACAGCTTACTACGGCAATTACCAAAGTAAAACTAAATGCAGCAATGCTAAATAAAACATAGTCCTACCTGCCCAATATACTCCCCAAGGTTATGCAATTTTAAAAATGCCGCTATCTCTCAACATCTTTCGGCATATCCCGATATCTTCTTTTTTTCTTGTTGTTTTTTACGCAAAAACGTCAAAAATTTGACGTTCCGGAAAAGAGTGCACAGCTTACTACGGCAATTACCAAAGTAAAACTAAATGCAGCAATGCTAAATAAAACATAGTCCTACCTGCCCAATATACTCCCCAAGGTTATGCAATTTTAAAAATGCCGCTATCTCTCAACATCTTTCGGCATATCCCGATATCTTCTTTTTTTCTTGTTGTTTTTTACGCAAAAACGTCAAAAATTTGACGTTCCGGAAAAGAGTGCACAGCTTACTACGGCAATTACCAAAGTAAAACTAAATGCAGCAATGCTAAATAAAACATAGTCCTACCTGCCCAATATACTCCCCAAGGTTATGCAATTTTAAAAATGCCGCTATCTCTCAACATCTTTCGGCATATCCCGATATCTTCTTTTTTTCTTGTTGTTTTTTACGCAAAAACGTCAAAAATTTGACGTTCCGGAAAAGAGTGCACAGCTTACTACGGCAATTACCAAAGTAAAACTAAATGCAGCAATGCTAAATAAAACATAGTCCTACCTGCCCAATATACTCCCCAAGGTTATGCAATTTTAAAAATGCCGCTATCTCTCAACATCTTTCGGCATATCCCGATATCTTCTTTTTTTCTTGTTGTTTTTTACGCAAAAACGTCAAAAATTTGACGTTCCGGAAAAGAGTGCACAGCTTACTACGGCAATTACCAAAGTAAAACTAAATGCAGCAATGCTAAATAAAACATAGTCCTACCTGCCCAATATACTCCCCAAGGTTATGCAATTTTAAAAATGCCGCTATCTCTCAACATCTTTCGGCATATCCCGATATCTTCTTTTTTTCTTGTTGTTTTTTACGCAAAAACGTCAAAAATTTGACGTTCCGGAAAAGAGTGCACAGCTTACTACGGCAATTACCAAAGTAAAACTAAATGCAGCAATGCTAAATAAAACATAGTCCTACCTGCCCAATATACTCCCCAAGGTTATGCAATTTTAAAAATGCCGCTATCTCTCAACATCTTTCGGCATATCCCGATATCTTCTTTTTTTCTTGTTGTTTTTTACGCAAAAACGTCAAAAATTTGACGTTCCGGAAAAGAGTGCACAGCTTACTACGGCAATTACCAAAGTAAAACTAAATGCAGCAATGCTAAATAAAACATAGTCCTACCTGCCCAATATACTCCCCAAGGTTATGCAATTTTAAAAATGCCGCTATCTCTCAACATCTTTCGGCATATCCCGATATCTTCTTTTTTTCTTGTTGTTTTTTACGCAAAAACGTCAAAAATTTGACGTTCCGGAAAAGAGTGCACAGCTTACTACGGCAATTACCAAAGTAAAACTAAATGCAGCAATGCTAAATAAAACATAGTCCTACCTGCCCAATATACTCCCCAAGGTTATGCAATTTTAAAAATGCCGCTATCTCTCAACATCTTTCGGCATATCCCGATATCTTCTTTTTTTCTTGTTGTTTTTTACGCAAAAACGTCAAAAATTTGACGTTCCGGAAAAGAGTGCACAGCTTACTACGGCAATTACCAAAGTAAAACTAAATGCAGCAATGCTAAATAAAACATAGTCCTACCTGCCCAATATACTCCCCAAGGTTATGCAATTTTAAAAATGCCGCTATCTCTCAACATCTTTCGGCATATCCCGATATCTTCTTTTTTTCTTGTTGTTTTTTACGCAAAAACGTCAAAAATTTGACGTTCCGGAAAAGAGTGCACAGCTTACTACGGCAATTACCAAAGTAAAACTAAATGCAGCAATGCTAAATAAAACATAGTCCTACCTGCCCAATATACTCCCCAAGGTTATGCAATTTTAAAAATGCCGCTATCTCTCAACATCTTTCGGCATATCCCGATATCTTCTTTTTTTCTTGTTGTTTTTTACGCAAAAACGTCAAAAATTTGACGTTCCGGAAAAGAGTGCACAGCTTACTACGGCAATTACCAAAGTAAAACTAAATGCAGCAATGCTAAATAAAACATAGTCCTACCTGCCCAATATACTCCCCAAGGTTATGCAATTTTAAAAATGCCGCTATCTCTCAACATCTTTCGGCATATCCCGATATCTTCTTTTTTTCTTGTTGTTTTTTACGCAAAAACGTCAAAAATTTGACGTTCCGGAAAAGAGTGCACAGCTTACTACGGCAATTACCAAAGTAAAACTAAATGCAGCAATGCTAAATAAAACATAGTCCTACCTGCCCAATATACTCCCCAAGGTTATGCAATTTTAAAAATGCCGCTATCTCTCAACATCTTTCGGCATATCCCGATATCTTCTTTTTTTCTTGTTGTTTTTTACGCAAAAACGTCAAAAATTTGACGTTCCGGAAAAGAGTGCACAGCTTACTACGGCAATTACCAAAGTAAAACTAAATGCAGCAATGCTAAATAAAACATAGTCCTACCTGCCCAATATACTCCCCAAGGTTATGCAATTTTAAAAATGCCGCTATCTCTCAACATCTTTCGGCATATCCCGATATCTTCTTTTTTTCTTGTTGTTTTTTACGCAAAAACGTCAAAAATTTGACGTTCCGGAAAAGAGTGCACAGCTTACTACGGCAATTACCAAAGTAAAACTAAATGCAGCAATGCTAAATAAAACATAGTCCTACCTGCCCAATATACTCCCCAAGGTTATGCAATTTTAAAAATGCCGCTATCTCTCAACATCTTTCGGCATATCCCGATATCTTCTTTTTTTCTTGTTGTTTTTTACGCAAAAACGTCAAAAATTTGACGTTCCGGAAAAGAGTGCACAGCTTACTACGGCAATTACCAAAGTAAAACTAAATGCAGCAATGCTAAATAAAACATAGTCCTACCTGCCCAATATACTCCCCAAGGTTATGCAATTTTAAAAATGCCGCTATCTCTCAACATCTTTCGGCATATCCCGATATCTTCTTTTTTTCTTGTTGTTTTTTACGCAAAAACGTCAAAAATTTGACGTTCCGGAAAAGAGTGCACAGCTTACTACGGCAATTACCAAAGTAAAACTAAATGCAGCAATGCTAAATAAAACATAGTCCTACCTGCCCAATATACTCCCCAAGGTTATGCAATTTTAAAAATGCCGCTATCTCTCAACATCTTTCGGCATATCCCGATATCTTCTTTTTTTCTTGTTGTTTTTTACGCAAAAACGTCAAAAATTTGACGTTCCGGAAAAGAGTGCACAGCTTACTACGGCAATTACCAAAGTAAAACTAAATGCAGCAATGCTAAATAAAACATAGTCCTACCTGCCCAATATACTCCCCAAGGTTATGCAATTTTAAAAATGCCGCTATCTCTCAACATCTTTCGGCATATCCCGATATCTTCTTTTTTTCTTGTTGTTTTTTACGCAAAAACGTCAAAAATTTGACGTTCCGGAAAAGAGTGCACAGCTTACTACGGCAATTACCAAAGTAAAACTAAATGCAGCAATGCTAAATAAAACATAGTCCTACCTGCCCAATATACTCCCCAAGGTTATGCAATTTTAAAAATGCCGCTATCTCTCAACATCTTTCGGCATATCCCGATATCTTCTTTTTTTCTTGTTGTTTTTTACGCAAAAACGTCAAAAATTTGACGTTCCGGAAAAGAGTGCACAGCTTACTACGGCAATTACCAAAGTAAAACTAAATGCAGCAATGCTAAATAAAACATAGTCCTACCTGCCCAATATACTCCCCAAGGTTATGCAATTTTAAAAATGCCGCTATCTCTCAACATCTTTCGGCATATCCCGATATCTTCTTTTTTTCTTGTTGTTTTTTACGCAAAAACGTCAAAAATTTGACGTTCCGGAAAAGAGTGCACAGCTTACTACGGCAATTACCAAAGTAAAACTAAATGCAGCAATGCTAAATAAAACATAGTCCTACCTGCCCAATATACTCCCCAAGGTTATGCAATTTTAAAAATGCCGCTATCTCTCAACATCTTTCGGCATATCCCGATATCTTCTTTTTTTCTTGTTGTTTTTTACGCAAAAACGTCAAAAATTTGACGTTCCGGAAAAGAGTGCACAGCTTACTACGGCAATTACCAAAGTAAAACTAAATGCAGCAATGCTAAATAAAACATAGTCCTACCTGCCCAATATACTCCCCAAGGTTATGCAATTTTAAAAATGCCGCTATCTCTCAACATCTTTCGGCATATCCCGATATCTTCTTTTTTTCTTGTTGTTTTTTACGCAAAAACGTCAAAAATTTGACGTTCCGGAAAAGAGTGCACAGCTTACTACGGCAATTACCAAAGTAAAACTAAATGCAGCAATGCTAAATAAAACATAGTCCTACCTGCCCAATATACTCCCCAAGGTTATGCAATTTTAAAAATGCCGCTATCTCTCAACATCTTTCGGCATATCCCGATATCTTCTTTTTTTCTTGTTGTTTTTTACGCAAAAACGTCAAAAATTTGACGTTCCGGAAAAGAGTGCACAGCTTACTACGGCAATTACCAAAGTAAAACTAAATGCAGCAATGCTAAATAAAACATAGTCCTACCTGCCCAATATACTCCCCAAGGTTATGCAATTTTAAAAATGCCGCTATCTCTCAACATCTTTCGGCATATCCCGATATCTTCTTTTTTTCTTGTTGTTTTTTACGCAAAAACGTCAAAAATTTGACGTTCCGGAAAAGAGTGCACAGCTTACTACGGCAATTACCAAAGTAAAACTAAATGCAGCAATGCTAAATAAAACATAGTCCTACCTGCCCAATATACTCCCCAAGGTTATGCAATTTTAAAAATGCCGCTATCTCTCAACATCTTTCGGCATATCCCGATATCTTCTTTTTTTCTTGTTGTTTTTTACGCAAAAACGTCAAAAATTTGACGTTCCGGAAAAGAGTGCACAGCTTACTACGGCAATTACCAAAGTAAAACTAAATGCAGCAATGCTAAATAAAACATAGTCCTACCTGCCCAATATACTCCCCAAGGTTATGCAATTTTAAAAATGCCGCTATCTCTCAACATCTTTCGGCATATCCCGATATCTTCTTTTTTTCTTGTTGTTTTTTACGCAAAAACGTCAAAAATTTGACGTTCCGGAAAAGAGTGCACAGCTTACTACGGCAATTACCAAAGTAAAACTAAATGCAGCAATGCTAAATAAAACATAGTCCTACCTGCCCAATATACTCCCCAAGGTTATGCAATTTTAAAAATGCCGCTATCTCTCAACATCTTTCGGCATATCCCGATATCTTCTTTTTTTCTTGTTGTTTTTTACGCAAAAACGTCAAAAATTTGACGTTCCGGAAAAGAGTGCACAGCTTACTACGGCAATTACCAAAGTAAAACTAAATGCAGCAATGCTAAATAAAACATAGTCCTACCTGCCCAATATACTCCCCAAGGTTATGCAATTTTAAAAATGCCGCTATCTCTCAACATCTTTCGGCATATCCCGATATCTTCTTTTTTTCTTGTTGTTTTTTACGCAAAAACGTCAAAAATTTGACGTTCCGGAAAAGAGTGCACAGCTTACTACGGCAATTACCAAAGTAAAACTAAATGCAGCAATGCTAAATAAAACATAGTCCTACCTGCCCAATATACTCCCCAAGGTTATGCAATTTTAAAAATGCCGCTATCTCTCAACATCTTTCGGCATATCCCGATATCTTCTTTTTTTCTTGTTGTTTTTTACGCAAAAACGTCAAAAATTTGACGTTCCGGAAAAG
>CAXARO010001617.1:0-77147 GCA_963971305.1 Arcuatula senhousia
CCCTAACCCTAACCCTAACCCTAACCCTAACCCTAACCCTAACCCTAACCCTAACCTCTAACCCTAACCCTAACCCTAACCCTAACCCTAACCCTAACCCTAACCCTAACCCTAACCCTAACCCTAACCCTAACCCTAACCCTAACCCTAACCCTAACCCTAACCCTAACCCTAACCCTAACCCTAACCCTAACCCTAACCCTAACCCTAACCCTAACCCTAACCCTAACCCTAACCCTAACCCTAACCCTAACCCTAACCCTAACCCTAACCCTAACCCTAACCCTAACCCTAACCCTAACCCTAACCCTAACCCTAACCCTAACCCTAACCCTAACCCTAACCCTAACCCTAACCCTAACCCTAACCCTAACCCTAACCCTAACCCTAACCCTAACCCTAACCCTAACCCTAACCCTAACCCTAACCCTAACCCTAACCCTAACCCTAACCCTAACCCTAACCCTAACCCTAACCCTAACCCTAACCCTAACCCTAACCCTAACCCTAACCCTAACCCTAACCCTAACCCTAACCCTAACCCTAACCCTAACCCTAACCCTAACCCTAACCCTAACCCTAACCCTAACCCTAACCCTAACCCTAACCCTAACCCTAACCCTAACCCTAACCCTAACCCTAACCCTAACCCTAACCCTAACCCTAACCCTAACCCTAACCCTAACCCTAACCCTAACCCTAACCCTAACCCTAACCCTAACCCTAACCCTAACCCTAACCCTAACCCTAACCCTAACCCTAACCCTAACCCTAACCCTAACCCTAACCCTAACCCTAACCCTAACCCTAACCCTAACCCTAACCCTAACCCTAACCCTAACCCTAACCCTAACCCTAACCCTAACCCTAACCCTAACCCTAACCCTAACCCTAACCCTAACCCTAACCCTAACCCTAACCCTAACCCTAACCCTAACCCTAACCCTAACCCTAACCCTAACCCTAACCCTAACCCTAACCCTAACCCTAACCCTAACCCTAACCCTAACCCTAACCCTAACCCTAACCCTAACCCTAACCCTAACCCTAACCCTAACCCTAACCCTAACCCTAACCCTAACCCTAACCCTAACCCTAACCCTAACCCTAACCCTAACCCTAACCCTAACCCTAACCCTAACCCTAACCCTAACCCTAACCCTAACCCTAACCCTAACCCTAACCCTAACCCTAACCCTAACCCTAACCCTAACCCTAACCCTAACCCTAACCCTAACCCTAACCCTAACCCTAACCCTAACCCTAACCCTAACCCTAACCCTAACCCTAACCCTAACCCTAACCCTAACCCTAACCCTAACCCTAACCCTAACCCTAACCCTAACCCTAACCCTAACCCTAACCCTAACCCTAACCCTAACCCTAACCCTAACCCTAACCCTAACCCTAACCCTAACCCTAACCCTAACCCTAACCCTAACCCTAACCCTAACCCTAACCCTAACCCTAACCCTAACCCTAACCCTAACCCTAACCCTAACCCTAACCCTAACCCTAACCCTAACCCTAACCCTAACCCTAACCCTAACCCTAACCCTAACCCTAACCCTAACCCTAACCCTAACCCTAACCCTAACCCTAACCCTAACCCTAACCCTAACCCTAACCCTAACCCTAACCCTAACCCTAACCCTAACCCTAACCCTAACCCTAACCCTAACCCTAACCCTAACCCTAACCCTAACCCTAACCCTAACCCTAACCCTAACCCTAACCCTAACCCTAACCCTAACCCTAACCCTAACCCTAACCCTAACCCTAACCCTAACCCTAACCCTAACCCTAACCCTAACCCTAACCCTAACCCTAACCCTAACCCTAACCCTAACCCTAACCCTAACCCTAACCCTAACCCTAACCCTAACCCTAACCCTAACCCTAACCCTAACCCTAACCCTAACCCTAACCCTAACCCTAACCCTAACCCTAACCCTAACCCTAACCCTAACCCTAACCCTAACCCTAACCCTAACCCTAACCCTAACCCTAACCCTAACCCTAACCCTAACCCTAACCCTAACCCTAACCCTAACCCTAACCCTAACCCTAACCCTAACCCTAACCCTAACCCTAACCCTAACCCTAACCCTAACCCTAACCCTAACCCTAACCCTAACCCTAACCCTAACCCTAACCCTAACCCTAACCCTAACCCTAACCCTAACCCTAACCCTAACCCTAACCCTAACCCTAACCCTAACCCTAACCCTAACCCTAACCCTAACCCTAACCCTAACCCTAACCCTAACCCTAACCCTAACCCTAACCCTAACCCTAACCCTAACCCTAACCCTAACCCTAACCCTAACCCTAACCCTAACCCTAACCCTAACCCTAACCCTAACCCTAACCCTAACCCTAACCCTAACCCTAACCCTAACCCTAACCCTAACCCTAACCCTAACCCTAACCCTAACCCTAACCCTAACCCTAACCCTAACCCTAACCCTAACCCTAACCCTAACCCTAACCCTAACCCTAACCCTAACCCTAACCCTAACCCTAACCCTAACCCTAACCCTAACCCTAACCCTAACCCTAACCCTAACCCTAACCCTAACCCTAACCCTAACCCTAACCCTAACCCTAACCCTAACCCTAACCCTAACCCTAACCCTAACCCTAACCCTAACCCTAACCCTAACCCTAACCCTAACCCTAACCCTAACCCTAACCCTAACCCTAACCCTAACCCTAACCCTAACCCTAACCCTAACCCTAACCCTAACCCTAACCCTAACCCTAACCCTAACCCTAACCCTAACCCTAACCCTAACCCTAACCCTAACCCTAACCCTAACCCTAACCCTAACCCTAACCCTAACCCTAACCCTAACCCTAACCCTAACCCTAACCCTAACCCTAACCCTAACCCTAACCCTAACCCTAACCCTAACCCTAACCCTAACCCTAACCCTAACCCTAACCCTAACCCTAACCCTAACCCTAACCCTAACCCTAACCCTAACCCTAACCCTAACCCTAACCCTAACCCTAACCCTAACCCTAACCCTAACCCTAACCCTAACCCTAACCCTAACCCTAACCCTAACCCTAACCCTAACCCTAACCCTAACCCTAACCCTAACCCTAACCCTAACCCTAACCCTAACCCTAACCCTAACCCTAACCCTAACCCTAACCCTAACCCTAACCCTAACCCTAACCCTAACCCTAACCCTAACCCTAACCCTAACCCTAACCCTAACCCTAACCCTAACCCTAACCCTAACCCTAACCCTAACCCTAACCCTAACCCTAACCCTAACCCTAACCCTAACCCTAACCCTAACCCTAACCCTAACCCTAACCCTAACCCTAACCCTAACCCTAACCCTAACCCTAACCCTAACCCTAACCCTAACCCTAACCCTAACCCTAACCCTAACCCTAACCCTAACCCTAACCCTAACCCTAACCCTAACCCTAACCCTAACCCTAACCCTAACCCTAACCCTAACCCTAACCCTAACCCTAACCCTAACCCTAACCCTAACCCTAACCCTAACCCTAACCCTAACCCTAACCCTAACCCTAACCCTAACCCTAACCCTAACCCTAACCCTAACCCTAACCCTAACCCTAACCCTAACCCTAACCCTAACCCTAACCCTAACCCTAACCCTAACCCTAACCCTAACCCTAACCCTAACCCTAACCCTAACCCTAACCCTAACCCTAACCCTAACCCTAACCCTAACCCTAACCCTAACCCTAACCCTAACCCTAACCCTAACCCTAACCCTAACCCTAACCCTAACCCTAACCCTAACCCTAACCCTAACCCTAACCCTAACCCTAACCCTAACCCTAACCCTAACCCTAACCCTAACCCTAACCCTAACCCTAACCCTAACCCTAACCCTAACCCTAACCCTAACCCTAACCCTAACCCTAACCCTAACCCTAACCCTAACCCTAACCCTAACCCTAACCCTAACCCTAACCCTAACCCTAACCCTAACCCTAACCCTAACCCTAACCCTAACCCTAACCCTAACCCTAACCCTAACCCTAACCCTAACCCTAACCCTAACCCTAACCCTAACCCTAACCCTAACCCTAACCCTAACCCTAACCCTAACCCTAACCCTAACCCTAACCCTAACCCTAACCCTAACCCTAACCCTAACCCTAACCCTAACCCTAACCCTAACCCTAACCCTAACCCTAACCCTAACCCTAACCCTAACCCTAACCCTAACCCTAACCCTAACCCTAACCCTAACCCTAACCCTAACCCTAACCCTAACCCTAACCCTAACCCTAACCCTAACCCTAACCCTAACCCTAACCCTAACCCTAACCCTAACCCTAACCCTAACCCTAACCCTAACCCTAACCCTAACCCTAACCCTAACCCTAACCCTAACCCTAACCCTAACCCTAACCCTAACCCTAACCCTAACCCTAACCCTAACCCTAACCCTAACCCTAACCCTAACCCTAACCCTAACCCTAACCCTAACCCTAACCCTAACCCTAACCCTAACCCTAACCCTAACCCTAACCCTAACCCTAACCCTAACCCTAACCCTAACCCTAACCCTAACCCTAACCCTAACCCTAACCCTAACCCTAACCCTAACCCTAACCCTAACCCTAACCCTAACCCTAACCCTAACCCTAACCCTAACCCTAACCCTAACCCTAACCCTAACCCTAACCCTAACCCTAACCCTAACCCTAACCCTAACCCTAACCCTAACCCTAACCCTAACCCTAACCCTAACCCTAACCCTAACCCTAACCCTAACCCTAACCCTAACCCTAACCCTAACCCTAACCCTAACCCTAACCCTAACCCTAACCCTAACCCTAACCCTAACCCTAACCCTAACCCTAACCCTAACCCTAACCCTAACCCTAACCCTAACCCTAACCCTAACCCTAACCCTAACCCTAACCCTAACCCTAACCCTAACCCTAACCCTAACCCTAACCCTAACCCTAACCCTAACCCTAACCCTAACCCTAACCCTAACCCTAACCCTAACCCTAACCCTAACCCTAACCCTAACCCTAACCCTAACCCTAACCCTAACCCTAACCCTAACCCTAACCCTAACCCTAACCCTAACCCTAACCCTAACCCTAACCCTAACCCTAACCCTAACCCTAACCCTAACCCTAACCCTAACCCTAACCCTAACCCTAACCCTAACCCTAACCCTAACCCTAACCCTAACCCTAACCCTAACCCTAACCCTAACCCTAACCCTAACCCTAACCCTAACCCTAACCCTAACCCTAACCCTAACCCTAACCCTAACCCTAACCCTAACCCTAACCCTAACCCTAACCCTAACCCTAACCCTAACCCTAACCCTAACCCTAACCCTAACCCTAACCCTAACCCTAACCCTAACCCTAACCCTAACCCTAACCCTAACCCTAACCCTAACCCTAACCCTAACCCTAACCCTAACCCTAACCCTAACCCTAACCCTAACCCTAACCCTAACCCTAACCCTAACCCTAACCCTAACCCTAACCCTAACCCTAACCCTAACCCTAACCCTAACCCTAACCCTAACCCTAACCCTAACCCTAACCCTAACCCTAACCCTAACCCTAACCCTAACCCTAACCCTAACCCTAACCCTAACCCTAACCCTAACCCTAACCCTAACCCTAACCCTAACCCTAACCCTAACCCTAACCCTAACCCTAACCCTAACCCTAACCCTAACCCTAACCCTAACCCTAACCCTAACCCTAACCCTAACCCTAACCCTAACCCTAACCCTAACCCTAACCCTAACCCTAACCCTAACCCTAACCCTAACCCTAACCCTAACCCTAACCCTAACCCTAACCCTAACCCTAACCCTAACCCTAACCCTAACCCTAACCCTAACCCTAACCCTAACCCTAACCCTAACCCTAACCCTAACCCTAACCCTAACCCTAACCCTAACCCTAACCCTAACCCTAACCCTAACCCTAACCCTAACCCTAACCCTAACCCTAACCCTAACCCTAACCCTAACCCTAACCCTAACCCTAACCCTAACCCTAACCCTAACCCTAACCCTAACCCTAACCCTAACCCTAACCCTAACCCTAACCCTAACCCTAACCCTAACCCTAACCCTAACCCTAACCCTAACCCTAACCCTAACCCTAACCCTAACCCTAACCCTAACCCTAACCCTAACCCTAACCCTAACCCTAACCCTAACCCTAACCCTAACCCTAACCCTAACCCTAACCCTAACCCTAACCCTAACCCTAACCCTAACCCTAACCCTAACCCTAACCCTAACCCTAACCCTAACCCTAACCCTAACCCTAACCCTAACCCTAACCCTAACCCTAACCCTAACCCTAACCCTAACCCTAACCCTAACCCTAACCCTAACCCTAACCCTAACCCTAACCCTAACCCTAACCCTAACCCTAACCCTAACCCTAACCCTAACCCTAACCCTAACCCTAACCCTAACCCTAACCCTAACCCTAACCCTAACCCTAACCCTAACCCTAACCCTAACCCTAACCCTAACCCTAACCCTAACCCTAACCCTAACCCTAACCCTAACCCTAACCCTAACCCTAACCCTAACCCTAACCCTAACCCTAACCCTAACCCTAACCCTAACCCTAACCCTAACCCTAACCCTAACCCTAACCCTAACCCTAACCCTAACCCTAACCCTAACCCTAACCCTAACCCTAACCCTAACCCTAACCCTAACCCTAACCCTAACCCTAACCCTAACCCTAACCCTAACCCTAACCCTAACCCTAACCCTAACCCTAACCCTAACCCTAACCCTAACCCTAACCCTAACCCTAACCCTAACCCTAACCCTAACCCTAACCCTAACCCTAACCCTAACCCTAACCCTAACCCTAACCCTAACCCTAACCCTAACCCTAACCCTAACCCTAACCCTAACCCTAACCCTAACCCTAACCCTAACCCTAACCCTAACCCTAACCCTAACCCTAACCCTAACCCTAACCCTAACCCTAACCCTAACCCTAACCCTAACCCTAACCCTAACCCTAACCCTAACCCTAACCCTAACCCTAACCCTAACCCTAACCCTAACCCTAACCCTAACCCTAACCCTAACCCTAACCCTAACCCTAACCCTAACCCTAACCCTAACCCTAACCCTAACCCTAACCCTAACCCTAACCCTAACCCTAACCCTAACCCTAACCCTAACCCTAACCCTAACCCTAACCCTAACCCTAACCCTAACCCTAACCCTAACCCTAACCCTAACCCTAACCCTAACCCTAACCCTAACCCTAACCCTAACCCTAACCCTAACCCTAACCCTAACCCTAACCCTAACCCTAACCCTAACCCTAACCCTAACCCTAACCCTAACCCTAACCCTAACCCTAACCCTAACCCTAACCCTAACCCTAACCCTAACCCTAACCCTAACCCTAACCCTAACCCTAACCCTAACCCTAACCCTAACCCTAACCCTAACCCTAACCCTAACCCTAACCCTAACCCTAACCCTAACCCTAACCCTAACCCTAACCCTAACCCTAACCCTAACCCTAACCCTAACCCTAACCCTAACCCTAACCCTAACCCTAACCCTAACCCTAACCCTAACCCTAACCCTAACCCTAACCCTAACCCTAACCCTAACCCTAACCCTAACCCTAACCCTAACCCTAACCCTAACCCTAACCCTAACCCTAACCCTAACCCTAACCCTAACCCTAACCCTAACCCTAACCCTAACCCTAACCCTAACCCTAACCCTAACCCTAACCCTAACCCTAACCCTAACCCTAACCCTAACCCTAACCCTAACCCTAACCCTAACCCTAACCCTAACCCTAACCCTAACCCTAACCCTAACCCTAACCCTAACCCTAACCCTAACCCTAACCCTAACCCTAACCCTAACCCTAACCCTAACCCTAACCCTAACCCTAACCCTAACCCTAACCCTAACCCTAACCCTAACCCTAACCCTAACCCTAACCCTAACCCTAACCCTAACCCTAACCCTAACCCTAACCCTAACCCTAACCCTAACCCTAACCCTAACCCTAACCCTAACCCTAACCCTAACCCTAACCCTAACCCTAACCCTAACCCTAACCCTAACCCTAACCCTAACCCTAACCCTAACCCTAACCCTAACCCTAACCCTAACCCTAACCCTAACCCTAACCCTAACCCTAACCCTAACCCTAACCCTAACCCTAACCCTAACCCTAACCCTAACCCTAACCCTAACCCTAACCCTAACCCTAACCCTAACCCTAACCCTAACCCTAACCCTAACCCTAACCCTAACCCTAACCCTAACCCTAACCCTAACCCTAACCCTAACCCTAACCCTAACCCTAACCCTAACCCTAACCCTAACCCTAACCCTAACCCTAACCCTAACCCTAACCCTAACCCTAACCCTAACCCTAACCCTAACCCTAACCCTAACCCTAACCCTAACCCTAACCCTAACCCTAACCCTAACCCTAACCCTAACCCTAACCCTAACCCTAACCCTAACCCTAACCCTAACCCTAACCCTAACCCTAACCCTAACCCTAACCCTAACCCTAACCCTAACCCTAACCCTAACCCTAACCCTAACCCTAACCCTAACCCTAACCCTAACCCTAACCCTAACCCTAACCCTAACCCTAACCCTAACCCTAACCCTAACCCTAACCCTAACCCTAACCCTAACCCTAACCCTAACCCTAACCCTAACCCTAACCCTAACCCTAACCCTAACCCTAACCCTAACCCTAACCCTAACCCTAACCCTAACCCTAACCCTAACCCTAACCCTAACCCTAACCCTAACCCTAACCCTAACCCTAACCCTAACCCTAACCCTAACCCTAACCCTAACCCTAACCCTAACCCTAACCCTAACCCTAACCCTAACCCTAACCCTAACCCTAACCCTAACCCTAACCCTAACCCTAACCCTAACCCTAACCCTAACCCTAACCCTAACCCTAACCCTAACCCTAACCCTAACCCTAACCCTAACCCTAACCCTAACCCTAACCCTAACCCTAACCCTAACCCTAACCCTAACCCTAACCCTAACCCTAACCCTAACCCTAACCCTAACCCTAACCCTAACCCTAACCCTAACCCTAACCCTAACCCTAACCCTAACCCTAACCCTAACCCTAACCCTAACCCTAACCCTAACCCTAACCCTAACCCTAACCCTAACCCTAACCCTAACCCTAACCCTAACCCTAACCCTAACCCTAACCCTAACCCTAACCCTAACCCTAACCCTAACCCTAACCCTAACCCTAACCCTAACCCTAACCCTAACCCTGTAAATTGTGTTAAACGGCGCAAGTCGTGTTCTGTCGGTCACAGTAAAGGGATTTTACGTCGGTTGAGTACACACGAGACTGGAATTATTTTCTAGGAACAAGATTTTCCTCTCAATGTAGGCGATTTTTTTACCATTCGGGTCCTTGTAGCTTCCAGATCGGAAAAATACCAACGAATTGGCGACAAAATTCGACAAAAACCGCTAGTACAAAGCCTGTTTGATCAAAAAACAATAGCCTGACTGAAAACAAACGTGCAGCTGAGACAGTGAAACAGTTATTTACAGGCGGGGCGCACGAAGAATATGTGCAAAAAATCCGAGAAAAAAAAACGAACACAAAAAAGGGACTAAGAGAGAAAAAAAAGAAGGAAAGAGAAGGCAAAAGGAAGAAAAAAAAAATCAGTAGCTAATTAAAAAAAAAAAAAAAAAAAAAAACCGGCTGCCTGCTTTCTCGCGGAGAAATGTTTTCTGGCTCGAAGCCGCGGCCGGCCTGCTTGCCCGAGGAACTTGGCGTCGACGAGAAAACCCAGGCCGCCTGCCTTCTCTCGGAAAAATATATTCCGGCTCGAAGCCGCGGCCGGCCTGCTCGCGCGGGGAACTTGGCTTCGACGCGAAACCCCCGGCCGCCTGCCTTCTCGCTGACAAATAGACTGAATGGGCTAGGAACAAAACCGATAAGAGATTCGTATTAAGTTTTTTGATGAAAAACTTGAAAATAATGTTTTTGGAAACATTGGGTCTACCATTGCCATGTTGGCCACGTTGTCGAAACCATTTTTTGCTGATTTGTCCCTGTTCTTTTGCTCCAATCGTCTCGAAATTAAAAATTTGTCCCGTAGGACCACTAATGTTTTACGGGCGAGCCAATGCAAAAAACCGCAAGTCTCTAGACAAAGCCGTTTTCGAGTTAGGTGTACCATGGGCATGCAAAATGGCAAAGGTTAATTGTTAACTTTAAATGCTTGTATCTCGGTCATCTCTTGACCGATTTTAAAAAATGAACCATGATTGTAAAGCCAATTGTTCATTCTCCAGACCTAGTTTAGGTAAAGAAATGAACACGGTAAGTAAGCTTTTTCCTACCTCATTGAAAATGCTTACTTGTACAATGTCTAGACTCGGACCTGAAAGTGATGCAAGTTTGAGGCATCATAACTTTTGATCGGCGATAGGTAGCCCGGTTCTGTAAATTGTGTTAAACGGCGCAAGTCGTGTTCTGTCGGTCACAGTAAAGGGATTTGACGTCGGTTGAGTACACACGAGACTGGAATTATTTTCTAGGAACAAGATTTTCCTCTCAATGTAGGCGATTTTTTTACCACTCGGGTCCTTGTAGCTTCCAAATCGGAAAAATACCAACGAATTGGCGACAAAATTCGACAAAAACCGCTAGTACAAAGCCTGTTTGATCAAAAAACAATAGCCTGACTGATAACAAACGTGCAGCTGAGACAGTGAAACAGTTATTTACAGGCGGGGCGCACGAAGAATATGTGCAAAAAATCCGAGAAAAAAAAACGAACACAAAAAAGGGACAAAGAGAGAAAAAAAAGAAGGAAAGAGAAGGCAAAAGGAAGAAAAAAAAATCAGTAGCTAATTAAAAAAAAAAAAAAAAAAGGCTGCCTGCTTTCTCGCGGGGAAATGTTTTCTGGCTCGAAGCCGCGGCCGGCCTGCTTGCCCGAGGAACTTGGCGTCGACGAGAAAACCCAGGCCGCCTGCCTTCTCGCGGAAAAATATATTCCGGCTCGAAGCCGCGGCCGGCCTGCTCGCGCGGGGAACTTGGCTTCGACGCGAAACCCCCGGCCGCCTGCCTTCTCGCTGACAAATAGACTGAATGGGCTAGGAACAAAACCGATAAGAGATTCGTATTAAGTTTTTTGATGAAAAACTTGAAAATAATGTTTATGGAAACATTGGGTCTACCATTGCCATGTTGGCCACGTTGTCGAAACCATTTTTTGCTGATTTGTCCCTGTTCCCTTGCTCCAATCGTCTCGAAAATTAAAAATTGGCCCCGTAGGGGCACTAATGTTTTACGGGCGAGCCAATGCAAAAAACCGCAAGTCTCTAGACAAAGCCGTTTTCGAGTTAGGTGTACCATGGGCATGCAAAATGGCAAAGGTTAATTGTTAACTTTAAATGCTTGTATCTCGGTCATCTCTTGACCGATTTTAAAAAATGAACCATGATTGTAAAGCCAATTGTTCATTCTCCAGACCTAGTTTAGGTAAAGAAATGAACACGGTAAGTAAGCTTTTTCCTACCTCATTGAACATTGCTTACTTGTACAATGTCTAGACTCGGACCTGAAAGTGATGCAAGTTTGAGGCATCATAACTGTTGATCGGCTATAGGGAGCCCGGTTCTGTAAATTGTGTTAAACGGCGCAAGTCGTGTTCTGTCGGTCACAGTAAAGGGATTTGACGTCGGTTGAGTACACACGAGACTGGAATTATTTTCTAGGAACAAGATTTTCCTCTCAATGTAGGCGATTTTTTTACCACTCGGGTCCTTGTAGCTTCCAAATCGGAAAAATACCAACGAATTGGCGACAAAATTCGACAAAAACCGCTAGTACAAAGCCTGTTTGATCAAAAAACAATAGCCTGACTGAAAACAAACGTGCAGCTGAGACAGTGAAACAGTTATTTACAGGCGGGGCGCACGAAGAATATGTGCAAAAAATCCGAGAAAAAAAAACGAACACAAAAAAGGGACAAAGAGAGAAAAAAAAGAAGAAAAGAGAAGGCAAAAGGAAGAAAAAAAAATCAGTAGCTAATTAAAAAAAAAAAAAAAAAAAAAAAAAAACCGGCTGCCTGCTTTCTCGCGGGGAAATGTTTTCTGGCCCGAAGCCGCGGCCGGCCTGCTTGCCCGAGGAACTTGGCGTCGACGAGAAAACCCAGGCCGCCTGCCTTCTCGCGGAAAAATATATTCCGGCTCGAAGCCGCGGCCGGCCTGCTCGCGCGGGGAACTTGGCTTCGACGCGAAACCCCCGGCCGCCTGCCTTCTCGCTGACAAATAGACTGAATGGGCTAGGAACAAAACCGATAAGAGATTCGTATTAAGTTTTTTGATGAAAAACTTGAAAATAATGTTTTTGGAAACATTGGGTCTACCATTGCCATGTTGGCCACGTTGTCGAAACCATTTTTTGCTGATTTGTCCCTGTTCCCTTGCTCCAATCGTCTCGAAAATTAAAAATTGGCCCCATAGGGGCACTAATGTTTTACGGGCGAGCCAATGCAAAAAATCGCAAGTCTCTAGACAAAGCCGTTTTCGAGTTAGGTGTACCATGGGCATGCAAAATGGCAAAAGTTAATTGTTAACTTTAAATGCTTGTATCTCGGTCATCTCTTGACCGATTTTAAAAATTGAACCATGATTGTAAAGCCAATTGTTCATTCTCCAGACCTAGTTTAGGTAAAGAAATGAACACGGTAAGTAAGCTTTTTCCTACCTCATTGAACATTGCTTACTTGTACAATGTCTAGACTCGGACCTGAAAGTGATGCAAGTTTGAGGCATCATAACTTTTGATCGGCGATAGGTAGCCCGGTTCTGTAAATTGTGTTAAACGGCGCAAGTCGTGTTCTGTCGGTCACAGTAAAGGGATTTTACGTCGGTTGAGTACACACGAGACTGGAATTATTTTCTAGGAACAAGATTTTCCTCTCAATGTAGGCGATTTTTTTACCATTCGGGTCCTTGTAGCTTCCAGATCGGAAAAATACCAACGAATTGGCGACAAAATTCGACAAAAACCGCTAGTACAAAGCCTGTTTGATCAAAAAACAATAGCCTGACTGAAAACAAACGTGCAGCTGAGACAGTGAAACAGTTATTTACAGGCGGGGCGCACGAAGAATATGTGCAAAAAATCCGAGAAAAAAAAACGAACACAAAAAAGGGACTAAGAGAGAAAAAAAAGAAGGAAAGAGAAGGCAAAAGGAAGAAAAAAAAAATCAGTAGCTAATTAAAAAAAAAAAAAAAAAAAAACCGGCTGCCTGCTTTCTCGCGGAGAAATGTTTTCTGGCTCGAAGCCGCGGCCGGCCTGCTTGCCCGAGGAACTTGGCGTCGACGAGAAAACCCAGGCCGCCTGCCTTCTCTCGGAAAAATATATTCCGGCTCGAAGCCGCGGCCGGCCTGCTCGCGCGGGGAACTTGGCTTCGACGCGAAACCCCCGGCCGCCTGCCTTCTCGCTGACAAATAGACTGAATGGGCTAGGAACAAAACCGATAAGAGATTCGTATTAAGTTTTTTGATGAAAAACTTGAAAATAATGTTTTTGGAAACATTGGGTCTACCATTGCCATGTTGGCCACGTTGTCGAAACCATTTTTTGCTGATTTGTCCCTGTTCTTTTGCTCCAATCGTCTCGAAATTAAAAATTTGTCCCGTAGGACCACTAATGTTTTACGGGCGAGCCAATGCAAAAAACCGCAAGTCTCTAGACAAAGCCGTTTTCGAGTTAGGTGTACCATGGGCATGCAAAATGGCAAAGGTTAATTGTTAACTTTAAATGCTTGTATCTCGGTCATCTCTTGACCGATTTTAAAAAATGAACCATGATTGTAAAGCCAATTGTTCATTCTCCAGACCTAGTTTAGGTAAAGAAATGAACACGGTAAGTAAGCTTTTTCCTACCTCATTGAAAATGCTTACTTGTACAATGTCTAGACTCGGACCTGAAAGTGATGCAAGTTTGAGGCATCATAACTTTTGATCGGCGATAGGTAGCCCGGTTCTGTAAATTGTGTTAAACGGCGCAAGTCGTGTTCTGTCGGTCACAGTAAAGGGATTTGACGTCGGTTGAGTACACACGAGACTGGAATTATTTTCTAGGAACAAGATTTTCCTCTCAATGTAGGCGATTTTTTTACCACTCGGGTCCTTGTAGCTTCCAGATCGGAAAAATACCAACGAATTGGCGACAAAATTCGACAAAAACCGCTAGTACAAAGCCTGTTTGATCAAAAAACAATAGCCTGACTGAAAACAAACGTGCAGCTGAGACAGTGAAACAGTTATTTACAGGCGGGGCGCACGAAGAATATGTGCAAAAAATCCGAGAAAAAAAAACGAACACAAAAAAGGGACAAAGAGAGAAAAAAAAGAAGGAAAGAGAAGGCAAAAGGAAGAAAAAAAAATCAGTAGCTAATTAAAAAAAAAAAAAAAAAAAGGCTGCCTGCTTTCTCGCGGGGAAATGTTTTCTGGCTCGAAGCCGCGGCCGGCCTGCTTGCCCGAGGAACTTGGCGTCGACGAGAAAACCCAGGCCGCCTGCCTTCTCGCGGAAAAATATATTCCGGCTCGAAGCCGCGGCCGGCCTGCTCGCGCGGGGAACTTGGCTTCGACGCGAAACCCCCGGCCGCCTGCCTTCTCGCTGACAAATAGACTGAATGGGCTAGGAACAAAACCGATAAGAGATTCGTATTAAGTTTTTTGATGAAAAACTTGAAAATAATGTTTTTGGAAACATTGGGTCTACCATTGCCATGTTGGCCACGTTGTCGAAACCATTTTTTGCTGATTTGTCCCTGTTCCCTTGCTCCAATCGTCTCGAAAATTAAAAATTGGCCCCGTAGGGGCACTAATGTTTTACGGGCGAGCCAATGCAAAAAATCGCAAGTCTCTAGACAAAGCCGTTTTCGAGTTAGGTGTACCATGGGCATGCAAAATGGCAAAGGTTAATTGTTAACTTTAAATGCTTGTATCTCGGTCATCTCTTGACCGATTTTAAAAATTGAACCATGATTGTAAAGCCAATTGTTCATTCTCCAGACCTAGTTTAGGTAAAGAAATTAACACGGTAAGTAAGCTTTTTCCTACCTCATTGAACATTGCTAACTTGTACAATGTCTAGACTCGGACCTGAAAGTGATGCAAGTTTGAGGCATCATAACTTTTGATCGGCGATAGGTAGCCCGGTTCTGTAAATTGTGCTAAACGGCGCAAGTCGTGTTCTGTCGGTCACAGTAAAGGGATTTGACGTCGGTTGGGTACACACGAGACTGGAATTATTTTCTAGGAACAAGATTTTCCTCTCAATGTAGGCGATTTTTTTACCATTTGGGTCCTTGTAGCTTCCAGATCGGAAAAATACCAACGTATTGGCGACAAAATTCGACAAAAACCGCTAGTACAAAGCCTGTTTGATCAAAAAACAATAGCCTGACTGAAAACAAACGTGCAGCTGAGACAGTGAAACAGTTATTTACAGGCGGGGCGCACGAAGAATATGTGCAAAAAATCCGAGAAAAAAAAACGAACACAAAAAAGGGACAAAGAGAGAAAAAAAAGAAGAAAAGAGAAGGCAAAAGGAAGAAAAAAAAATCAGTAGCTAATTAAAAAAAAAAAAAAAAACAAAAAAAACAAACCGGCTGCCTGCTTTCTCGCGGAAAAATGTTTTCTGGGTCGAAGCCGCGGCCGGCCTGCTTGCCCGAGGAACTTGGCGTCGACGAGAAAACCCCGGCCGCCTGCCTTCTCGCGGAAAAATATATTCCGGCTCGAAGCCGCGGCCGGCCTGCTCGCGCGGGGAACTTGGCTTCGACGCGAAACCCCCGGCCGCCTGCCTTCTCGCTGACAAATAGACTGAATGGGCTAGGAACAAAACCGATAAGAGATTCGTATTAAGTTTTTTGATGAAAAACTTGAAAATAATGTTTTTGGAAACATTGGGTCTACCATTGCCATGTTGGCCACGTTGTCGAAACCATTTTTTGCTGATTTGTCCCTGTTCCCTTGCTCCAATCGTCTCGAAAATTAAAAATTGGCCCCGTAGGGGCATTAATGTTTTACGGGCGAGCCAATGCAAAAAACCGCAAGTCTCTAGACAAAGCCGTTTTCGAGTTAGGTGTACCATGGGCATGAAAAATGGCAAAGGTTAATTGTAAACTTTAAATGCTTGTATCTCGGTCATCTCTTGACCGATTTTAAAAATTGAACCATGATTGTAAAGCCAATTGTTCATTCTCCAGACCTAGTTTAGGTAAAGAAATGAACACGGTAAGTAAGCTTTTTCCTACCTCATTGAACATTGCTAACTTGTACAATGTCTAGACTCGGACCTGAAAGTGATGCAAGTTTGAGGCATCATAACTTTTGATCGGCGATAGGTAGCTCGGTTCTGTAAATTGTGTTAAACGGCGCAAGTCGTGTTCTGTCGGTCACAGTAAAGGGATTTTACGTCGGTTGAGTACACACGAGACTGGAATTATTTTCTAGGAACAAGATTTTCCTCTCAATGTAGGCGATTTTTTTACCATTCGAGTCCTTGTAGCTTCCAGATCGGAAAAATACCAACGAATTGGCGACAAAATTCGACAAAAACCGCTAGTACAAAGCCTGTTTGATCAAAAAACAATAGCCTGACTGAAAACAAACGTGCAGCTGAGACAGTGAAACAGTTATTTACAGGCGGGGCGCACGAAGAATATGTGCAAAAAATCCGAGAAAAAAAAACGAACACAAAAAAGGGACTAAGAGAGAAAAAAAAAGAAGGAAAGAGAAGGCAAAAGGAAGAAAAAAAAAATCAGTAGCTAATTAAAAAAAAAAAAAAAAAAAAAAAACCGGCTGCCTGCTTTCTCGCGGAGAAATGTTTTCTGGCTCGAAGCCGCGGCCGGCCTGCTTGCCCGAGGAACTTGGCGTCGACGAGAAAACCCAGGCCGCCTGCCTTCTCTCGGAAAAATATATTCCGGCTCGAAGCCGCGGCCGGCCTGCTCGCGCGGGGAACTTGGCTTCGACGCGAAACCCCCGGCCGCCTGCCTTCTCGCTGACAAATAGACTGAATGGGCTAGGAACAAAACCGATAAGAGATTCGTATTAAGTTTTTTGATGAAAAACTTGAAAATAATGTTTTTGGAAACATTGGGTCTACCATTGCCATGTTGGCCACGTTGTCGAAACCATTTTTTGCTGATTTGTCCCTGTTCTTTTGCTCCAATCGTCTCGAAATTAAAAATTTGTCCCGTAGGACCACTAATGTTTTACGGGCGAGCCAATGCAAAAAACCGCAAGTCTCTAGACAAAGCCGTTTTCGAGTTAGGTGTACCATGGGCATGCAAAATGGCAAAGGTTAATTGTTAACTTTAAATGCTTGTATCTCGGTCATCTCTTGACCGATTTTAAAAAATGAACCATGATTGTAAAGCCAATTGTTCATTCTCCAGACCTAGTTTAGGTAAAGAAATGAACACGGTAAGTAAGCTTTTTCCTACCTCATTGAAAATGCTTACTTGTACAATGTCTAGACTCGGACCTGAAAGTGATGCAAGTTTGAGGCATCATAACTTTTGATCGGCGATAGGTAGCCCGGTTCTGTAAATTGTGTTAAACGGCGCAAGTCGTGTTCTGTCGGTCACAGTAAAGGGATTTGACGTCGGTTGAGTACACACGAGACTGGAATTATTTTCTAGGAACAAGATTTTCCTCTCAATGTAGGCGATTTTTTTACCACTCGGGTCCTTGTAGCTTCCAGATCGGAAAAATACCAACGAATTGGCGACAAAATTCGACAAAAACCGCTAGTACAAAGCCTGTTTGATCAAAAAACAATAGCCTGACTGAAAACAAACGTGCAGCTGAGACAGTGAAACAGTTATTTACAGGCGGGGCGCACGAAGAATATGTGCAAAAAATCCGAGAAAAAAAAACGAACACAAAAAAGGGACAAAGAGAGAAAAAAAAGAAGGAAAGAGAAGGCAAAAGGAAGAAAAAAAAATCAGTAGCTAATTAAAAAAAAAAAAAAAAAAAGGCTGCCTGCTTTCTCGCGGGGAAATGTTTTCTGGCTCGAAGCCGCGGCCGGCCTGCTTGCCCGAGGAACTTGGCGTCGACGAGAAAACCCAGGCCGCCTGCCTTCTCGCGGAAAAATATATTCCGGCTCGAAGCCGCGGCCGGCCTGCTCGCGCGGGGAACTTGGCTTCGACGCGAAACCCCCGGCCGCCTGCCTTCTCGCTGACAAATAGACTGAATGGGCTAGGAACAAAACCGATAAGAGATTCGTATTAAGTTTTTTGATGAAAAACTTGAAAATAATGTTTTTGGAAACATTGGGTCTACCATTGCCATGTTGGCCACGTTGTCGAAACCATTTTTTGCTGATTTGTCCCTGTTCCCTTGCTCCAATCGTCTCGAAAATTAAAAATTGGCCCCGTAGGGGCACTAATGTTTTACGGGCGAGCCAATGCAAAAAACCGCAAGTCTCTAGACAAAGCCGTTTTCGAGTTAGGTGTACCATGGGCATGCAAAATGGCAAAGGTTAATTGTTAACTTTAAATGCTTGTATCTCGGTCATCTCTTGACCGATTTTAAAAAATGAACCATGATTGTAAAGCCAATTGTTCATTCTCTAGACCTAGTTTAGGTAAAGAAATGAACACGGTAAGTAAGCTTTTTCCTACCTCATTGAACATTGCTAACTTGTACAATGTCTAGACTCGGACCTGAAAGTGATGCAAGTTTGAGGCATCATAACTTTTGATCGGCGATAGGTAGCTCGGTTCTGTAAATTGTGTTAAACGGCGCAAGTCGTGTTCTGTCGGTCACAGTAAAGGGATTTTACGTCGGTTGAGTACACACGAGACTGGAATTATTTTCTAGGAACAAGATTTTCCTCTCAATGTAGGCGATTTTTTTACCATTCGAGTCCTTGTAGCTTCCAGATCGGAAAAATACCAACGAATTGGCGACAAAATTCGACAAAAACCGCTAGTACAAAGCCTGTTTGATCAAAAAACAATAGCCTGACTGAAAACAAACGTGCAGCTGAGACAGTGAAACAGTTATTTACAGGCGGGGCGCACGAAGAATATGTGCAAAAAATCCGAGAAAAAAAAACGAACACAAAAAAGGGACTAAGAGAGAAAAAAAAAGAAGGAAAGAGAAGGCAAAAGGAAGAAAAAAAAAATCAGTAGCTAATTAAAAAAAAAAAAAAAAAAAAAAAACCGGCTGCCTGCTTTCTCGCGGAGAAATGTTTTCTGGCTCGAAGCCGCGGCCGGCCTGCTTGCCCGAGGAACTTGGCGTCGACGAGAAAACCCAGGCCGCCTGCCTTCTCTCGGAAAAATATATTCCGGCTCGAAGCCGCGGCCGGCCTGCTCGCGCGGGGAACTTGGCTTCGACGCGAAACCCCCGGCCGCCTGCCTTCTCGCTGACAAATAGACTGAATGGGCTAGGAACAAAACCGATAAGAGATTCGTATTAAGTTTTTTGATGAAAAACTTGAAAATAATGTTTTTGGAAACATTGGGTCTACCATTGCCATGTTGGCCACGTTGTCGAAACCATTTTTTGCTGATTTGTCCCTGTTCTTTTGCTCCAATCGTCTCGAAATTAAAAATTTGTCCCGTAGGACCACTAATGTTTTACGGGCGAGCCAATGCAAAAAACCGCAAGTCTCTAGACAAAGCCGTTTTCGAGTTAGGTGTACCATGGGCATGCAAAATGGCAAAGGTTAATTGTTAACTTTAAATGCTTGTATCTCGGTCATCTCTTGACCGATTTTAAAAAATGAACCATGATTGTAAAGCCAATTGTTCATTCTCCAGACCTAGTTTAGGTAAAGAAATGAACACGGTAAGTAAGCTTTTTCCTACCTCATTGAAAATGCTTACTTGTACAATGTCTAGACTCGGACCTGAAAGTGATGCAAGTTTGAGGCATCATAACTTTTGATCGGCGATAGGTAGCCCGGTTCTGTAAATTGTGTTAAACGGCGCAAGTCGTGTTCTGTCGGTCACAGTAAAGGGATTTGACGTCGGTTGAGTACACACGAGACTGGAATTATTTTCTAGGAACAAGATTTTCCTCTCAATGTAGGCGATTTTTTTACCACTCGGGTCCTTGTAGCTTCCAGATCGGAAAAATACCAACGAATTGGCGACAAAATTCGACAAAAACCGCTAGTACAAAGCCTGTTTGATCAAAAAACAATAGCCTGACTGAAAACAAACGTGCAGCTGAGACAGTGAAACAGTTATTTACAGGCGGGGCGCACGAAGAATATGTGCAAAAAATCCGAGAAAAAAAAACGAACACAAAAAAGGGACAAAGAGAGAAAAAAAAGAAGGAAAGAGAAGGCAAAAGGAAGAAAAAAAAATCAGTAGCTAATTAAAAAAAAAAAAAAAAAAAGGCTGCCTGCTTTCTCGCGGGGAAATGTTTTCTGGCTCGAAGCCGCGGCCGGCCTGCTTGCCCGAGGAACTTGGCGTCGACGAGAAAACCCAGGCCGCCTGCCTTCTCGCGGAAAAATATATTCCGGCTCGAAGCCGCGGCCGGCCTGCTCGCGCGGGGAACTTGGCTTCGACGCGAAACCCCCGGCCGCCTGCCTTCTCGCTGACAAATAGACTGAATGGGCTAGGAACAAAACCGATAAGAGATTCGTATTAAGTTTTTTGATGAAAAACTTGAAAATAATGTTTTTGGAAACATTGGGTCTACCATTGCCATGTTGGCCACGTTGTCGAAACCATTTTTTGCTGATTTGTCCCTGTTCCCTTGCTCCAATCGTCTCGAAAATTAAAAATTGGCCCCGTAGGGGCACTAATGTTTTACGGGCGAGCCAATGCAAAAAACCGCAAGTCTCTAGACAAAGCCGTTTTCGAGTTAGGTGTACCATGGGCATGCAAAATGGCAAAGGTTAATTGTTAACTTTAAATGCTTGTATCTCGGTCATCTCTTGACCGATTTTAAAAAATGAACCATGATTGTAAAGCCAATTGTTCATTCTCTAGACCTAGTTTAGGTAAAGAAATGAACACGGTAAGTAAGCTTTTTCCTACCTCATTGAACATTGCTTACTTGTACAATGTCTAGACTCGGACCTGAAAGTGATGCAAGTTTGAGGGATCATAACTTTTGATCGGCGATAGGTAGCCCGGTTCTGTAAATTGTGTTAAACGGCGCAAGTCGTGTTCTGTCGGTCACAGTAAAGGGATTTTACGTCGGTTGAGTACACACGAGACTGGAATTATTTTCTAGGAACAAGATTTTCCTCTCAATGTAGGCGATTTTTTTACCATTCGGGTCCTTGTAGCTTCCAGATCGGAAAAATACCAACGAATTGGCGACAAAATTCGACAAAAACCGCTAGTACAAAGCCTGTTTGATCAAAAAACAATAGCCTGACTGAAAACAAACGTGCAGCTGAGACAGTGAAACAGTTATTTACAGGCGGGGCGCACGAAGAATATGTGCAAAAAATCCGAGAAAAAAAAACGAACACAAAAAAGGGACAAAGAGAGAAAAAAAAGAAGAAAAGAGAAGGCAAAAGGAAGAAAAAAAAATCAGTAGCTAATTAAAAAAAAAAAAAAAAAAAAAAAAACCGGCTGCCTGCTTTCTCGCGGGGAAATGTTTTCTGGCTCGAAGCCGCGGCCGGCCTGCTTGCCCGAGGAACTTGGCGTCGACGAGAAAACCCCGGCCGCCTGCCTTCTCGCGGAAAAATATATTCCGGCTCGAAGCCGCGGCCGGCCTGCTCGCGCGGGGAACTTGGCTTCGACGCGAAACCCCCGGCCGCCTGCCTTCTCGCTGACAAATAGACTGAATGGGCTAGGAACAAAACCGATAAGAGATTCGTATTAAGTTTTTTGATGAAAAACTTGAAAATAATGTTTTTGGAAACATTGGGTCTACCATTGCCATGTTGGCCACGTTGTCGAAACCATTTTTTGCTGATTTGTCCCTGTTCCCTTGCTCCAATCGTCTCGAAAATTAAAAATTGGCCCCATAGGGGCACTAATGTTTTACGGGCGAGCCAATGCAAAAAATCGCAAGTCTCTAGACAAAGCCGTTTTCGAGTTAGGTGTACCATGGGCATGCAAAATGGCAAAGGTTAATTGTTAACTTTAAATGCTTGTATCTCGGTCATCTCTTGACCGATTTTAAAAATTGAACCATGATTGTAAAGCCAATTGTTCATTCTCCAGACCTAGTTTAGGTAAAGAAATGAACACGGTAAGTAAGCTTTTTCCTACCTCATTGAACATTGCTTACTTGTACAATGTCTAGACTCGGACCTGAAAGTGATGCAAGTTTGAGGCATCATAACTTTTGATCGGCGATAGGTAGCCCGGTTCTGTAAATTGTGTTAAACGGCGCAAGTCGTGTTCTGTCGGTCACAGTAAAGGGATTTTACGTCGGTTGAGTACACACGAGACTGGAATTATTTTCTAGGAACAAGATTTTCCTCTCAATGTAGGCGATTTTTTTACCATTCGGGTCCTTGTAGCTTCCAGATCGGAAAAATACCAACGAATTGGCGACAAAATTCGACAAAAACCGCTAGTACAAAGCCTGTTTGATCAAAAAACAATAGCCTGACTGAAAACAAACGTGCAGCTGAGACAGTAAAACAGTTATTTACAGGCGGGGCGCACGAAGAATATGTGCAAAAAATCCGAGAAAAAAAAACGAACACAAAAAAGGGAAAAATAGAGAAAAAAAAAGAAGGAAAGAGAAGGCAAAAGGAAGAAAAAAAATCAGTAGCTAATTAAAAGAAAAAAAAAAAAAAAAACCGGCTGCCTGCTTTCTCGCGGAGAAATGTTTTCTGGCTCGAAGCCGCGGCCGGCCTGCTTGCCCGAGGAACTTGGCGTCGACGAGAAAACCCAGGCCGCCTGCCTTCTCTCGGAAAAATATATTCCGGCTCGAAGCCGCGGCCGGCCTGCTCGCGCGGGGAACTTGGCTTCGACGCGAAACCCCCGGCCGCCTGCCTTCTCGCTGACAAATAGACTGAATGGGCTAGGAACACGGTAAGTAAGCTTTTTCCTACCTCATTGAACATTGCTAACTTGTACAATGTCTAGACTCGGACCTGAAAGTGATGCAAGTTTGAGGCATCATAACTTTTGATCGGCGATAGGTAGCCCGGTTCTGTAAATTGTGCTAAACGGCGCAAGTCGTGTTCTGTCGGTCACAGTAAAGGGATTTGACGTCGGTTGAGTACACACGAGACTGGAATAATTTTCTAGGAACAAGATTTTCCTCTCAATGTAGGCGATTTTTTTACCATTTGGGTCCTTGTAGCTTCCAGATCGGAAAAATACCAACGAATTGGCGACAAAATTCGACAAAAACCGCTAGTACAAAGCCTGTTTGATCAAAAAACAATAGCCTGACTGAAAACAAACGTGCAGCTGAGACAGTGAAACAGTTATTTACAGGCGGGGCGCACGAAGAATATGTGCAAAAAATCCGAAAAAAAAACGAACACAAAAAAGGGACAAAGAGAGAAAAAAAAGAAGGAAAGAGAAGGCAAAAGGAAGAAAAAAAATCAGTAGCTAATTAAAAAAAAAAAAAAAAAAAGGCTGCCTGCTTTCTCGCGGAAAAATGTTTTGTGGCTCGAAGCCGCGGCCGGCCTGCTTGCCCGAGGAACTTGGCGTCGACGAGAAAACCCCGGCCGCCTGCCTTCTCGCGGAAAAATATATTCCGACTCGAAGCCGCGGCCGGCCTGCTCGCGCGGGGAACTTGGCTTCGACGCGAAACCCCCGGCCGCTTGCCTTCTCGCTGACAAATAGACTGAATGGGCTAGGAACAAAACCGATAAGAGATTCGTATTAAGTTTTTTGATGAAAAACTTGAAAATAATGTTTTTGGAAACATTGGGTCTACCATTGCCATGTTGGCCACGTTGTCGAAACCATTTTTTGCTGATTTGTCCCTGTTCCCTTGCTCCAATCGTCTCGAAAATTAAAAATTGGCCCCGTAGGGGCAGTAATTTTTTACGGGCGAGCCAATGCAAAAAACCGCAAGTCTCTAGACAGAGCCGTTTTCGAGTTAGGTGTACCATGGGCATGCAAAATGGCAAAGGTTAATTGTTAACTTTAAATGCTTGTATATCGGTCATCTCTTGACCGATTTTAAAAATTGAACCATGATTGTAAAGCCAATTGTTCATTCTCCAGACCTAGTTTAGGTAAAGAAATGAACACGGTAAGTAAGCTTTTTCCTACCTCATTGAACATTGCTAACTTGTACAATGTCTAGACTCGGACCTGAAAGTGATGCAAGTTTGAGGCATCATAACTTTTGATCGGCGATAGGTAGCCCGGTTCTGTAAATTGTGCTAAACGGCGCAAGTCGTGTTCTGTCGGTCACAGTAAAGGGATTTGACGTCGGTTGAGTACACACGAGACTGGAATTATTTTCTAGGAACAAGATTTTCCTCTCAATGTAGGCGATTTTTTTACCATTTGGGTCCTTGTAGCTTCCAGATCGGAAAAATACCAACGAATTGGCGACAAAATTCGACAAAAACCGCTAGTACAAAGCCTGTTTGATCAAAAAACAATAGCCTGACTGAAAACAAACGTGCAGCTGAGACAGTGAAACAGTTATTTACAGGCGGGGCGCACGAAGAATATGTGCAAAAAATCCGAGAAAAAAAAACGAACACAAAAAAGGGACAAAGAGAGAAAAAAAAGGAGAAAAGAGAAGGCAAAAGGAAGAAAAAAAAATCAGTAGCTAATTAAAAAAAAAAAAAAAAAAAAAAAAAAAAAAAAACCGGCTGCCTGCTTTCTCGCGGAAAAATGTTTTCTGGGTCGAAGCCGCGGCCGGCCTGCTTGCCCGAGGAACTTGGCGTCGACGAGAAAACCCCGGCCGCCTGCCTTCTCGCGGAAAAATATATTCCGGCTCGAAGCCGCGGCCGGCCTGCTCGCGCGGGGAACTTGGCTTCGACGCGAAACCCCCGGCCGCCTGCCTTCTCGCTGACAAATAGACTGAATGGGCTAGGAACAAAACCGATAAGAGATTCGTATTAAGTTTTTTGATGAAAAACTTGAAAATAATGTTTTTGGAAACATTGGGTCTACCATTGCCATGTTGGCCACGTTGTCGAAACCATTTTTTGCTGATTTGTCCCTGTTCCCTTGCTCCAATCGTCTCGAAAATTAAAAATTTGTCCCTTAGGGACATTAATGTTTTACGGGCGAGCCAATGCAAAAAACCGCAAGTCTCTAGACAAAGCCGTTTTCGAGTTAGGTGTACCATGGGCATGCAAAATGGCAAAGGTTAATTGTTAACTTTAAATGCTTGTATCTCGGTCATCTCTTGACCGATTTTAAAAAATGAACCATGATTGTAAAGCCAATTGTTCATTCTCTAGACCTAGTTTAGGTAAAGAAATGAACACGGTAAGTAAGCTTTTTCCTACCTCATTGAAAATGCTTACTTGTACAATGTCTAGACTCGGACCTGAAAGTGATGCAAGTTTGAGGCATCATAACTTTTGATCGGCGATAGGAAGCCCGGTTCTGTAAATTGTGTTAAACGGCGCAAGTCGTGTTCTGTCGGTCACAGTAAAGGGATTTTACGTCGGTTGAGTACACACGAGACTGGAATTATTTTCTAGGAACAAGATTTTCCTCTCAATGTAGGCGATTTTTTTACCATTCGGGTCCTTGTAGCTTCCAGATCGGAAAAATACCAACGAATTGGCGACAAAATTCGACAAAAACCGCTAGTACAAAGCCTGTTTGATCAAAAAACAATAGCCTGACTGAAAACAAACGTGCAGCTGAGACAGTGAAACAGTTATTTACAGGCGGGGCGCACGAAGAATATGTGCAAAAAATCCGAGAAAAAAAAACGAACACAAAAAAGGGACAAAGAGAGAAAAAAAAGAAGGAAAGAGAAGGCAAAAGGAAGAAAAAAAAATCAGTAGCTAATTAAAAAAAAAAAAAAAAAGGCTGCCTGCTTTCTCGCGGAGAAATGTTTTCTGGCTCGAAGCCGCGGCCGGCCTGCTTGCCCGAGGAACTTGGCGTCGACGAGAAAACCCAGGCCGCCTGCCTTCTCGCGGAAAAATATATTCCGGCTCGAAGCCGCGGCCGGCCTGCTCGCGCGGGGAACTTGGCTTCGACGCGAAACCCCCGGCCGCCTGCCTTCTCGCTGACAAATAGACTGAATGGGCTAGGAACAAAACCGATAAGAGATTCGTATTAAGTTTTTTGATGAAAAACTTGAAAATAATGTTTTTGGAAACATTGGGTCTACCATTGCCATGTTGGCCACGTTGTCGAAACCATTTTTTGCTGATTTGTCCCTGTTCCCTTGCTCCAATCGTCTCGAAAATTAAAAATTGGCCCCGTAGGGGCACTAATGTTTTACGGGCGAGCCAATGCAAAAAATCGCAAGTCTCTAGACAAAGCCGTTTTCGAGTTAGGTGTACCATGGGCATGCAAAATGGCAAAGGTTAATTGTTAACTTTAAATGCTTGTATCTCGGTCATCTCTTGACTGAACCATGATTGTAAAGCCAATTGTTCATTCTCCAGACCTAGTTTAGGTAAAGAAATGAACACGGTAAGTAAGCTTTTTCCTACCTCATTGAACATTGCTTACTTGTACAATGTCTAGACTCGGACCTGAAAGTGATGCAAGTTTGAGGCATCATAACTTTTGATCGGCGATAGGTAGCCCGGTTCTGTAAATTGTGCTAAACGGCGCAAGTCGTGTTCTGTCGGTCACAGTAAAGGGATTTGACGTCGGTTGAGTACACACGAGACTGGAATTATTTTCTAGGAACAAGATTTTCCTCTCAATGTAGGCGATTTTTTTACCATTTGGGTCCTTGTAGCTTCCAGATCGGAAAAATACCAACGAATTGGCGACAAAATTCGACAAAAACCGCTAGTACAAAGCCTGTTTGATCAAAAAACAATAGCCTGACTGAAAACAAACGTGCAGCTGAGACAGTGAAACAATTATTTACAGGCGGGGCGCACGAAGAATATGTGCAAAAAATCCGAGAAAAAAAAACGAACACAAAAAAGGGACAAAGAGAGAAAAAAAAGAAGGAAAGAGAAGGCAAAAGGAAGAAAAAAAATCAGTAGCTAATTCAAAAAAAAAAAAAAAAAAAAACCGGCTGCCTGCTTTCTCGCGGAAAAATGTTTTCTGGCTCGAGCCGCGGCCGGCCTGCTTGCCCGAGGAACTTGGCGTCGACGAGAAAACCCAGGCCGCCTGCCTTCTCGCGGAAAAATATATTCCGGCTCGAAGCCGCGGCCGGCCTGCTCGCGCGGGGAACATGGCTTCGACGCGAAACCCCCGGCCGCCTGCCTTCTCGCTGACAAATAGACTGAATGGGCTTGGAACTAAACCGATAAGAGATTCGTATTAAGTCTTTTGATGAAAAACTTGAAAATAATGTTTTTGGAAACATTGGGTCTACCATTGCCATGTTGGCCACGTTGTCGAAACCATTTTTTGCTGATTTGTCCCTGTTCCCTTGCTCCAATCGTCTCGAAAATTAAAAATTGGCCCCATAGGGGCAATAATTTTTTACGGGCGAGCCAATGCAAAAAACCGCAAGTCTCTAGACAAAGCCGTTTTCGAGTTAGGTGTACCATGGGCATGCAAAATGGCAAAGGTTAATTGTTAACTTTAAATGCTTGTATCTCGGTCATCTCTTGACCGATTTTAAAAATTGAACCATGATTGTAAAGCCAATTGTTCATTCTCCAGACCTAGTTTAGGTAAAGAAATGAACACGGTAAGTAAGCTTTTTCCTACCTCATTGAACATTGCTAACTTGTACAATGTCTAGACTCGGACCTGAAAGTGATGCAAGTTTGAGGCATCATAACTTTTGATCAGCGATAGGTAGCCCGGTTCTGTAAATTGTGCTAAACGGCGCAAGTCGTGTTCTGTCGGTCACAGTAAAGGGATTTGACGTCGGTTGAGTACACACGAGACTGGAATTATTTTCTAGGAACAAGATTTTCCTCTCAATGTAGGCGATTTTTTTACCATTTGGGTCCTTGTAGCTTCCAGATCGGAAAAATACCAACGAATTGGCGACAAAATTCGACAAAAACCGCTAGTACAAAGCCTGTTTGATCAAAAAACAATAGCCTGACTGAAAACAAACGTGCAGCTGAGACAGTGAAACAATTATTTACAGGCGGGGCGCACGAAGAATATGTGCAAAAAATCCGAGAAAAAAAAACGAACACAAAAAAGGGACAAAGAGAGAAAAAAAAGAAGGAAAGAGAAGGCAAAAGGAAGAAAAAAATCAGTAGCTAATTCAACAAAAAAAAAAAAAAACCGGCTGCCTGCTTTCTCGCGGAAAAATGTTTTCTGGGTCGAAGCCGCGGCCGGCCTGCTAGCCCGAGGAACTTGGCGTCGACGAGAAAACCCCGGCCGCCTGCCTTCTCGCGGAAAAATATATTCCGGCTCGAAGCCGCGGCCGGCCTGCTCGCGCGGGGAACTTGGCTTCGACGCGAAACCCCCGGCCGCCTACCTTCTCGCTGACAAATAGACTGAATGGGCTAGGAACAAAACCGATAAGAGATTCGTATTAAGTTTTTTGATAAAAAACTTGAAAATAATGTTTTTGGAAACATTGGGTCTACCATTGCCATGTTGGCCACGTTGTCGAAACCATTTTTTTGCTGATTTGTCCCTGTTCCCTTGCTCCAATCGTCTCGAAAATTTAAAATTGGCCCCATAGGGGCAGTAATTTTTGACGGGCGAGCCAATGCAAAAAACCACAAGTCTTTAGACAAAGCCGTTTTCGAGTTAGGTGTACCATGGGCATGCAAAATGGCAAAGGTTAATTGTTAACTTTAAATGCTTGTATCTCGGTCATCTCTTGACTGAACCATGATTGTAAAGCCAATTGTTCATTCTCCAGACCTAGTTTAGGTAAAGAAATGAACACGGTAAGTAAGCTTTTTCCTACCTCATTGAACATTGCTAACTTGTACAATATCTAGACTCGGACCTGAAAGTGATGCAAGTTTGAGGCATCATAACTTTTGATCGGCAATAGGGAGCCCGGTTCTGTAAATTGTGTTAAACGGCGCAAGTTGTGTTCTGTCGGTCACAGTAAAGGGATTTGACGTCGGTTGAGTACACACGAGACTGGAATTATTTTCTAGGAACAAGATTTTCCTCTCAATGTAGGCGATTTTTTTACCATTCGGGTCCTTGTAGCTTCCAGATCGGAAAAATACCAACGAATTGGCGACAAAATTCGACAAAAACCGCTAGTACAAAGCCTGTTTGATCAAAAAACAATAGCCTGACTGAAAACAAACGTGCAGCTGAGACAGTGAAACAGTTATTTACAGGCGGGGCGCACGAAGAATATGTGCAAAAAATCCGAGAGAAAAAAAAAACGAACACCAAAAAGGGACAAAGAGAGAAAAAAAAGAAGGAAAGAGAAGGCAAAAGGAAGAAAAAAAAATCAGTAGCTAATTCAAAAAAAAAAAAAAAAAAAAAAAAAACGGCTGCCTGCTTTCTCGCGGAAAAATGTTTTCTGGGTCGAAGCCGCGGCCGTCCTGCTTGCCCGAGGAACTTGACGTCGACGAGAAAACCCCGGCCGCCTGCCTTCTCGCGGAAAAATATATTCCGGCTCGAAGCCGCAGCCGGCCTGCTCGCGCGGGGAACTTGGCTTCGACGCGAAACCCCCGGCCGCCTGCCTTCTCGCTGACAAATAGACTGAATGGGCTAGGAACAAAACCGATAAGAGATTCGTATTAAGTTTTTTGATGAAAAACTTGAAAATAATGTTTTTGGAAACATTGGGTCTACCATTGCCATGTTGGCCACGTTGTCGAAACCATTTTTTGCTGATTTGTCCCTGTTCCCTTGCTCCAATCGTCTCGAAAATAAAAAATTGGCCCCGTAGGGGCATTAATGTTTTACGGGCGAGCCAATGCAAAAAACCGCAAGTCTCTAGACAAAGCCGTTTTCGAGTTAGGTGTACCATGGGCATGCAAAATGGCAAAGGTTAATTGTTAACTTTAAATGCTTGTATCTCGGTCATCTCTTGACCGATTTTAAAAATTGAACCATGATTGTAAAGCCAATTGTTCATTCTCCAGACCTAGTTTAGGTAAAGAAATGAACACGGTAAGTAAGCTTTTTCCTACCTCATTGAACATTGCTAACTTGTACAATGTCTAGACTCGGACCTGAAAGTGATGCAAGTTTGAGGCATCATAACTTTTGATCGGCGATAGGTAGCCCGGTTCTGTAAATTGTGCTAAACGGCGCAAGTCGTGTTCTGTCGGTCACAGTAAAGGGATTTGACGTCGGTTGAGTACACACGAGACTGGAATTATTTTCTAGGAACAAGATTTTCCTCTCAATGTAGGCGATTTTTTTACCATTCGGGTCCTTGTAGCTTCCAGATCGGAAAAATACCAACGAATTGGCGACAAAATTCGACAAAAACCGCTAGTACAAAGCCTGTTTGATCAAAAAACAATAGCCTGACTGAAAACAAACGTGCAGCTGAGACAGTGAAACAGTTATTTACAGGCGGGGCGCACGAAGAATATGTGCAAAAAATCCGAGAAAAAAAAACCAACTCACAAAAGGGACAAAGAGAGAAAAAAAAGAAGGAAAGAGAAGGCAAAAGGAAGAAAAAAAATCAGTAGCTAATTCAAAAAAAAAAAAAAAACCAACAGCACCATGTTCTCAAATATAACTGACCTAGTATTGTAAATGCATTGGCCGGTCTTTAAAGAAATCAAATTATCCATTCAAGAACCTTTTAATTAAATCAAAAGATGAGACAATTCAATTGAATAAGAAAGGAATAGCTAACTGTAAAGCTTTTAAATTTATTTCCAGGCATGAAATTCGTAGAAATTTACTATTAAGGTCTAAGGCAAACTTTTTTGTTTTTTAATTATGCAAACTGGGAAATTTTCACAAGATATGTATACATATTCGACAATGTTCCGTGTAATTACTTTTTGCATAAACAAATAAAGGGATTTTTAATTTATCATTTTCCCTTGGTAAACGGCTATCAAACGGACTATAACCCTTTGGCTTTAGTGCCGTGTGGAGGTCTTAGAAAGCTTCCCCGTGCTTCAGTTGTATGCTCTTATATATTTTCGAGTACTGGATATGCTGGATTTGGCTTCCTTGTTCGAACATTTTGGTTTTGAGTACTTTTCGTTTTCAATAGTTTTGCGTTTTGGATCTTCCAACGTTTTGATTCAAATGCTACTGATGAGAGGTTACTCCTTGAAATATCGATATATAGCATACCCAAATTAACCGTTTATACCCGTTTTGGTATTTGTATTTTGAACTACTGGGCGATAACCACTGCTGGTGGACCAGAGGTCCCCGAGGGTAATCACAAGCCTGGTCGTCAGACTTGTCTGACACGAATTTACCATTAAATGTCTAATATTTTTGTTGTTGAAATTTCCGATTATTAAATTCAAAATTGTTTAAAACACCAGGTTTCTTTCCTTGTAATGCACATGGTCGATATCCTCGGTGCTGGATTTGGCTTCCTTGTTCGAACATTTTGGTTTTGAGTACATTTCGTTTTCAATAGTTTTGGTTTTTGATCTTCCAACGTTTTGATTCAAATGCTACTGATGAGAGGTTACTCCTTGAAATATCGATATATAGCATACCCAAATTAACCGTTTATACCCGTTTTGGTATTTGTATTTGGAAAGACGCTGTTTTCATATTTCCAGTTCACTAACTTTTGGCTATCTCTAATACAGTTGATAAATTTACCCCCGTTTAGTCATTGTAATATTTTGGCTTTTGTATTTTGGTTTTATCAAATCTAATATTTTACCGGTCTTCCAATATTTCGATCCCTAGCGTGTCTGATGAAGGTTAATCCAGAAAAGCGCTTCACACGCAGTGAAGTTTTGATTGTTTTCATTTAATAAAATCATGTCATAAAATATGTGGATCGTGTCTTTCTGGCACATATTCCATATTCTTTCATATTTAATATACAGTATAATCCTATAATCTCATTCAGTATGTATTTTTGTGTATGACCACAAAATATTTACTATCGTATTATGTCTGTAGACACATTGGTTTTCGGGAGGTAAATCAAGTTGTGGTTTACCAATTAATAACATTTTGTTATAGTGTTTAAAACCACTAAATGAATGTTTGTATTGCATATTGGGGTTTCATGGGTAGTACCTCTTAGAAAAGATGGAACAAAATAGATGTATAAACACAACTGCAAATAGAACATTTCATTTCCATCTTATTTTGATTAATCTTTTTTGTATTCAGCAATACATTATGTTAACAAAATGTATTTACAGCTTTGATGTATCTTGTACTATTTACTGGATATGAGGGGTCAAAATGGGACATTTGAAAATAGAATTGTTTATTGATGGTCGGATTTTGAATTGTAGAGGCATCTTTTACACTTGTGCATGTCTATAAAAAAACTGGTGTAAATAAAATCAACAGAAAGGCCTTCAAAAGTCCTTTACAGTGCACTTAAAATTTTTCAAATCAGCAAGGCATACCAAAGATATCCAAGGTCAAAGTTTGTCCTTTTTCATATAACAAATTATCTCCCTTTGATATAATTTACATTGTTTATGTCCATCAATAAACTGGTGTAAATGATATCAACAAAAAAGCCTTCAACAGTCCTTTACAGTGCACTTTAAATTTTTCAAATCGGACAAGGCATACCGAAGATATCCAAGGTCAAAGTTTGCCCTTTTTCATATAACAAATTATCTCCCTTTGATATAATTATGCAAATTAATTGTACCACTATTATTGTTTCTATACCAAAGACCTACTATATATAGAAACTGATTACTCTATAATAAAGGGGGACCCTTGATTCCATCAAATATCGGCGCATGCGCAGTCGATGTAAAGGGTTAGGGTTAGGGTTAATTAAAATAGTTCCGGCTAACCCTGACCCTAACCCTCACCCTAACCCCTAACCTAACTCTATATTCATACGCAACCAAGACGGTTTACCGTTGGCGGAATGTGCAGATGAGGGTTACCCCTAATTACCTAACCCTAACCCTAACCCTAACCCTAACCCTAACCCTAACCCTAACCCTAACCCTAACCCTAACCCTAACCCTAACCCTAACCCTAACCCTAACCCTAACCCTAACCCCTAACCCTAACCCTAACCCTAACCCTAACCCTAACCCTAACCCTAACCCTAACCCTAACCCTAACCCTAACCCTAACCCTAACCCTAACCCTAACCCTAACCCTAACCCTAACCCTAACCCTAACCCTAACCCTAACCCTAACCCTAACCCTAACCCTAACCCTAACCCTAACCCTAACCCTAACCCTAACCCTAACCCTAACCCTAACCCTAACCCTAACCCTAACCCTAACCCTAACCCTAACCCTAACCCTAACCCAAACCCTAACCCAAACCCAAACCCTAACCCAAACCCTAACCCTAACCCTAACCCTAACCCTAACCCTAACCCTAACCCTAACCCTAACCCTAACCCTAACCCTAACCCTAACCCTAACCCTAACCCTAACCCTAACCCTAACCCTAACCCTAACCCTAACCCTAACCCTAACCCTAACCCTAACCCTAACCCTAACCCTAACCCTAACCCTAACCCTAACCCTAACCCTAACCCTAACCCTAACCCTAACCCTAACCCTAACCCTAACCCTAACCCTAACCCTAACCCTAACCCTAACCCTAACCCTAACCCTAACCCTAACCCTAACCCTAACCCTAACCCTAACCCTAACCCTAACCCTAACCCTAACCCTAACCCTAACCCTAACCCTAACCCTAACCCTAACCCTAACCCTAACCCTAACCTAACTCTATATTCATACGCAACCAAGACGGTTTACCGTTGGCGGAATGTGCAGATGAGGGTTACCCCTAATTACCTAACCCTAACCCTAACCCTAACCATGCCTTAGAAATACTTAAAATAGAACGTTATAATAAAACCTGTCTTGTTTAATATATAATGTCTACGTTATGCATTTTCAAATGATACTTATATTTCAAACGTTTGATAATAAAGCTAGGATGGATTTGCTTTCTTGATTGAGTAATGTTACAATTGTTGTTACAATTAACAACCGTTTTTTAATTCAAAGTCAATACGTATATATGAAAAATATTAAAACTTTACCTTTAGCACATGTTTACTTTTCATTTCCAAGATGGCGGATGATGCTTTTGTATTAGGCTGGTACCCCGCTGTTATCTGAAGATAAAGGCGGGTATGACCCGATATTGCAATTAAAATATTTTACTTGTGAGATTATACGAGACTTTAACAAATATGGTATTATCATGTGATTGAAATCATCCCTCTGTCTTTATCTACACTGTTCGTTAATTAACTGTTAATTGGCTATCCAAACATTTCTTGTAGTAAAGTTAAAGAATAAAGAAATCCTTTCCCTTTGACGTTTAGGTGTGAATTGATTCATATCATTTTTAATCGTATATCTTAAGATAAGTAAACATCGTTAATTAACGCTAATTATCAGTTCTGGTTGACAACTTTTTACTAATTTGATGATACCCAATCATATCAATTTTATCATTGGGTCATACCGGCTCCTTATCTGAACAGTAGGGAGCCGGTTGCCAGCTTACTTTTGTATATCACGTGACTTAAGGGACATAACTCTGTATTGACAGGCTCATCCTAACCCAGGCTCATCTTCGTATTAAGTATATACCCTAACCCTAACCTTAACCCTAACCCTGGGTTAAGGGTTTACCTAGGTTATGGGTTCACATAGGTCATGGGTCATGGGTCAAGGGTTTACATGGGTTATGGTTCATGGGTCATGGGTTAACCTGGGTTATGGGTTATAGGTATACCTAGGTTATGGGTGATGGGTTTACCTAGTTTATTAGTAATGGGTATACCTAGGTTATGGGTCATGGGTTATGGGTTTAAAAAATTAAAATCATCATATCTCGGTTGTTTCTTAACCGATTTTTAAAAGTAAATGTGTTCCGAAAAGCTCAGAACATGCTATTTCTAGTGAGGCCCTACTCCAGGCTGTTAAAAGTCAAGTTTTTTTCAGTTTTGTTGAAAAGCAATCTTGTTTAACGTCTACGTTTTAAAACTACTAACCCCTTTCTTATGGGTTCATATGGGTCATTGGTTAACGTGGGTTATGGTTCATGGGTCATGGGTTAACCTGGGTTATGGGTTATATGCATACCTAGGTTATGGGTGATGGGTCTACCCAGTTTATTGGTAATGTGTATACCTAGGTTATGGGTTAAGGGTAAACCTAGGTTATGGGTCATGGGAAATGGGTTTACTTGGGTCATGGGTTAAGTGTTCACCTAGGTTATGGGTCATGGGTAATGGGTTCACATGGGTCATAAGTCATGGGCTTACGTGGGTTATGGTTCATGGGTCATGGGTTATAGGGATACCAAGGTAATGGGTGATGGGTTTACCTAGTCTATTGGTAATGGGTATACCTAGTTTATTGGTAATGGGTATACCTAGGTTATTGGTAATGGGTATACGTAGGTTATTGATTATGGGTCATGGGTTTACCTGGGTTATGGGTTATGGGCTTACCTAGGTTATTGGTTATGGGTCATGGATTTACCTGGGTTATGGGTTATGGGTCATGGGTTTACCTGGGTTATGGGTTATGGGTTATGGGTCATCGGTTTACCTAGGTTATGGGTTATAGGTCATGGGTTTTCCTGAGTTATGGGTCATGGGTTTACCTGGGTTATGGGTTATGGGTCATGGGTTTACCTAGGTTATGGGTCAATGGTTTACCTGGGTAAATTGTTATGGGTGTACCTAGGTTATGGATTATGGGTAAACATAGTTTATTGGTAATGGGTATACCTAGGTTATGGGAATTGGGTATACATAGTTTTTGGGTAATGGGTATACCTCGGTTATGGGTTTTGGGTTTACCCATGCTATCCTCATAAGGTTTTTTTCTAGATAGGTAACAGATTATCTTTTGTGTTTATTAAGTATATTCATTATTTGAGGTCTAAAATTTCCAATATTTCTGAAATTTTAGCGTGTAGTGCAATTACAAAACTTTTATTGGCGGAAATAAAATTCCATGTCTTAGAAATACTTAAAATAGAACGTTTAAATAAAATCTGTCTTGTTTGATATATAATGTCTACGTTATGCATTTTCAAATGATACTTATATTTCAAACGTTTGATAATAAAGATAGGATGGATTTGCTTTCTTGATTGAGTAATGTTACAATTGTTGTTACAATTAACACCCGTTTTTTAATTCATAGTCAATTCGTATATATGAAAAATATTAAAACTTTACCTTTAGCACATGTTTACTTTTCATTTCCAAGATGGCGGATGATGCTTTTGTATATCACGTGACTTAAGGGACATAACTCTGTATTAACAGGCTCATCCTAACCCAGGCTCATCTTCATATTAAGTATATACCCTAACCCTAACCCTAACCCTAACCCTGGGTTAAGGGTTTACCTAGGTTATGGGTTCACATAGGTCATGGGTCATGGGTCAAGGGTTTACATGGGTTATGGTTCATGGGTCATGGGTTAACCTGGGTTATGGGTTTTAGGCATACCTAGGTTATGGTTGATGTGTTTACCCAGTTTATTTGTAATGGGTATACCTAGGTTATGGGTCATGGTTTATAGATTTACTTGGGTCAATGGTTCAAGTTGTATCTAGGTTATGGGTCTTGGGTTATAGTTCACATGGGTCATGGGTTTACGTGGGTTATGGTTCATGGGTCATGGGTTTACCTGGGTTATGGGTTATAGGTATACCTAGGTTATTGGTGAGGGGTTTACCCAGTTTATTGACAATGGGTATACCTAGGTTTTGGGTTATGGGTATACCTAGGTTATGGGTCATGGGTTATAGGTTTACTTGGGTCTTGGGTTAAAGGTTTATCTAGGTTATGGGTTATGGGTTATGGGTTAACATGGGTCATGGGTCATGGGTATAGGTGGGTTATGGTTCATGGGTTATGGGTTTACCTGGGTCATGGGTTATAGGTATACCTAGGTTATGGGTGATGGGTTTACCTAGTTTATTATTAATGGGTATACCTAGGTTTTGGGTTATGGGTATACCTAGGTTATGGGTCATGGGTTATAGGTTTTAAAAAATTAAAATCATCATATCTGGGTTGTTTCTTAGCCGATTTTAAAAAGTAAATGTGTTCCGAAAAGCTCAGAACATGCTCTTTCTAATGTGCCCTATTCCAGGCTGTAAAAAGTCAAGTTTGTTTCATATTTTTAAGCAATCTTGTTTAACGTCTCCGTTTTAAAACTAATAACTCCTTTCTTATGGGTTCACATGGGTCATGGGTTTACGTGGATTATGGTTTATGGGTCATGGCTTTACCTGGGTCATGGGTTATAGGTAAACCTAGGCTATGGGTCATGGTATTACCTAGTTTATTGCTAATGGGTATACCTAGGTTATGGGTTATGGGTAAACCTAGGTTATGGGTCATGGGTTAAGGGTTTACCTAGGTTATGGGTCATGGGTTATGAGTTCACATAGGTCAAGGGTCATGTGTCAAGGGTTAACGTGGGTTATGGTTCATGGGTCATGGGTTTACCTGGGTTATGGGTTATGGGTATACCTAGGTTATGGATTATGGGTAAACATAGTTTATTGGTAATGGGTATACCTGGGTTATGGGTTATGGGTATACATAGTTTATGGGTAATGGGTATACCTAGGTTATGGGTTTTGGGTTTACCCATGCTATCCTCATAAGGTTTTTTCTAAATAGGTAATGGATTATTTTTTGTGTTTATTAAGTATATCCCTTTATTTGAGGTCGAAAATTTCCAATATTTCTGAAATTTAAGCATGTAGTGCAATTACAAAACTGTTATTGGCGGAAATAAAATTACATGCCTTAGAAATACTTAAAATAGAAATTTTAAATAAAATCTGTCTTGTTTGATATATAATGTCTACGTTATGCATTTTCAAATGATACTTATATTTCAAACGTTTGATAATAAAGATAGGATGGATTTGCTTTCTTGATTGAGTAATGTTACAATTGTTGTTACAATTAACAACCGTTTTTTAATTCATAGTCAATTTGTATATATGAAAAATATTAAAACTTTACCTTTAGCACATGTTTACTTTTCATTTCCAAGATGGCGGATGATGCTTTTGTATATCACGTGACTTAAGGGACATAACTCAGTATTAACAGGCTCATCCTAACCCAGGCTCATCTTCGTATTAAGTGTATACCCTAACCCTAACCCTAACCCTAACCCTAACCCTAACCCTAACCCTAACCCTAACCCTAACCCTAACCCTAATCATACTAAAAATGTATAAGCATTTACGATACTAACCTACTCAGATAGACTTCTTCTGGCGATGACTAAAATATAAAATCCGAATTTAACCGTTAAAATCTAAGAAATAAGTTTGATTAAGTGCATTTAATTTTGCTTTTATTAGAAAATAGTGCAGTATTGTTGTATTGTCTGTATTGATCATTTTATCAATGCTGTCAATCCAGTACAGTAAATCATATCAATACTTTCAGTCATCATAGTGATTTTAAGAATTGGATCAATTTTAACGTTTTGTCAAAGCTGTCAATCCTATAACATGTTTAAATTGATTCAATTTGTAAGGACAGTCAATCCTTCTGGTTTGTTCTAACTTTGTTTAATTGACTAAATTAACACAATTGATACAATTGATCTACATATAAATTCACACAATTTATTTGATTGATCGTTGCTTTCAAATTGCTTGAGTCAATTGAGCCAATATGTTAATGCTGCAAATATAAACATATACTAAGCATTCATAAAAATAAATAATTTTTGTTACCTCTATTTAAAATGTAACAATTAACCTTTTTATTGGTATAGGTTTACACTGCTTCACAAATTACTCAATCATCGATGGATCGTGATTGTGACAAGGATGGCAATGACATGGCTATGATAAGCGGAAATAGCAGAACATCCCCTTTACTTGGCAAGAAGGATGGAAATGATGGTTGTGTTGCTAATGGCCAAACGGATAAAAGTACTTACAGAGTTGATGATGACAAAAAGAGTGAGGGTGATAATTTGGCAGTTTTTGACGAAATTGAAGAGGTATTATTCAACATATAATGTTTTTAAAATTCAAATATTTATTGTTACTCAATATACAATGTTCTATAAAGAAAAAAGAATAAACTATGATTATTCACACATTCATGAGTTGCGTGACTAAATAAGTAATCCTCGATCTATATTGACTTGTATCTAAAATCCCCGTGGGGCTCATGGTGACCGGGTGGTCTAGGTCGCTGGACAGGTATTAAAATACCACATAGCAATCGATCACTAGCCAATTATCTCTATCATAATAAATGAATCCACAGTATTGGTACGATGTTTGTGTTTTTTTTTTTACAGTAAAATTTATTCAATACTGCGATAAGGACGGCAAATGTCTGCAATACACATATATCTGAAAGAGGTAATTGCATTTGTGTATTGCAAAACATATGCATATATTGATAAATAAAGGTAATAACAAAACTACCGAACTTGAATGATCAATCTCATAGTCCAGAGAAAATGACAAAAACGAATCAGTCATACCTGAGAACTGGTGGATCGCAATGGTCCTGACTTGGTACAGGCATTTCAAACGAAATGGTGGGTTGAACCAGGTTTTATGGCGCCAAACATCCCTCTTCCATTGCGATCTTCAAGTCCATAATATATATAATTACATAGAATAGTGCGACACTGTAAAATTTGCTTAACCCATAATATATAACTAACGTAAAATAGTGTGACACTGTAAAATTTTCTTGGAATTAGGTTTTATATGTCGAACATAATAGGTCATGTAGGATATGAAAATTATCATGAACAAAAAACAGTATTTTGGCTGGAACTTTGTTGACAATTTTATTTGAGAGAAACATAAAACCAGAAGAATTAAAGATTGCAATGGTCCTGACTTGGTACAGGCACTTCCAAAGAAGTGGTGGGTTAAACCAGGTTTTATGGCGCCAAACCTCCCTCTTCCATTGCGATCTTAGGATCCGGTAATGACCATAGAACACAACATAGTTGTGAGACACAATAGGGATATTGAGGTGATCATCTCAGTACAGCAGACCATTCAAACAATTAACTATCATATCTTTTAACTCAATTTTGAACTTTTGTACTAGTGGCTGATAACGAAGAAAGAATTTTTTTAGTGATCGTATGAGACGTATTTTCTTATAGCCCTGCTTCAAAAGTCGGTCACAAAGAAACCGGTGTCTGATAAAAAAATCTGTGAAATGTGTGCAAGCTCTGGCATATCGAATAAGTTGAGAAATATAAACACCGTATGCAGGAGAAGTAGGTATATTGCTCTGTAGATTAGGAAAATTAATAATTTGAAAATTAAAATCGTCTCGTTTAACGTAAATTTTTGTACTGAGATGACCACCTTGGTCAAATTCGAGGTGCAAATCCAAGAAAGACGTGAAACAATTAGATTTGGTGGTCTCTTTAATCTCCAATTCCGGAGGATATATTGAAGGAATCCAACTACCAAATGAAGTGTTATTGACAAAAAGGACATCATCAATATATCTGAATGTAAGATTAAATGACCTTGCCTCTTTCATCTTCTTGTTCTTTACGAGTCCCTGAAGAAATTCAGTCTCGTAAGAGTATAAAAACAAATCGGCGAGGAGAGGAGCACAGTTTGTGCCCATTGGAATGCCGATTTGTTGTTGAAAAATCTCTCCTCCGAAGGTGACAAATATGTTGTCAATGAGGAAATCAAGCATACTGCAAACTTGTTCCAGTGTGTAACCAATTTTAACTTTGAAAGATGTTTTGGAAAAGAATGTAGAATTATAACCCAAAACAACAAAATCCCTTGAGTTTGAAAAGGCTTTTTCGAGAAGTTTTTTCAGGCGACATTTTAGTTTTTCGTGTGGCAAGGTAGTGTATAAAGTTGAAAAATCGAACGTTTTCAAAGAGTGAACCTCAGAAAATGATCTAGATTTAAAATGATCTAACAAATCTTTTGAGTTTTTCAAAATCCACATATGGTTAATTCCACTACGATTATAAATAGTGTCGCAGTATGCTTGTTGACCTTCTTTGACAGCAGACAAGATTTTAGTTAAATGAACGGACAGCTCTGTAGTTGAACATGATGAAGATCCAGCTATATACCTTTCTTCGTACGGATTTTTGTGAAGTTTAGGTATCCAGTACAAATATGGTAACTCTTTATGTTCCTCTTTCATTGGAATATTGAAAGAGGACATAAAAGAGCTATGGTTGGCTATGATTTCATCTTTGTTAAATGTAGTCCGTGTGTATGTAGCACTAGCGGAAGTATTACCATCAATTCCTAGTTCTTTTATTAGACAATTGTAATAATGTGCTTTACATACAAAAACTATATTATTGGAAGCCTTGTCTGCTGGCGTGACAACATACTTGTCATGTAAGGAAGAGAGACAATTGAAAGCTTCACGATCTCTTAATACAGAAGAAGGCCGGGGGTTCACACATTTGCGCAGTTTGTCTATTCGGCTTCGTACAAGAGATCGGATAGTCCTTACCCAGTCCGACAGTGATTCAAGCTCTGGTTCTTGGTCCTTTTCCCTCTTTATCCAGGCTCTAGCATAGTCTTCCACAGCGTCCATGGTGATCTTAAAGTTATGATTCCAAATATACGTTGCGGTTCCCTGACTTTAGGTCCATGGGAAACCACATTACGTAATAAATAATTTTCAATTATCTTAAGATCACCCGTGATGACATGACCAGATGGACCATAGACAAAGGGAGAAGCATAGCAATCATACTAAAAATGTATAAGCATTTAAGATACTAACCTATTCAGATAGACTTCTTCTGGCGATGACTAAAATGTAAAATCCGAATTTAACCGTTAAAATCTAAGAAATAAGTTTGATTAAGTGCATTTAATTTTGCTTTTATTAGAAAATAGTGCAATATTGTTGTATTGTCTGTACTGATCATTTTATCAATGCTGTCAATCCAGTACAGTAAATCATATCAATACTTTCAGTCATCATTGTGATTTTAAGAATTGGACCAATTTTAACGTTTTGTCAAAGCTGTCAATCCTGTAACATGTTTAAATTGATTCAGGACAGTCAATCCTTCTGGTTTGTTCTAACTTTGTTTAATTGACTAAATTAACACAATTGATACAATTGATCTACATATAAATTCACACAATTTATTTGATTGATCGTTGCTTTCAAATTGCTTGAGTCAATTGAGCCAATATGTTAATGCTGCAAATATAAACATATACTAAGCATTCATAAAAATAAATAATTTTTGTTACCTCTATTTAAAATGTAACAATTAACCTTTTTATTGGTATAGGTTTACACTGCTTCACAAATTACTCAATCATCGATGGATCGTGATTGTGACAAGGATGGCAATGACATGGCTATGATAAGCGCCATAGGTGGTATAAATAGCAGAACATCCCCTTTACTTGACAAGAAGGATGAAAATGATGGTTGTGTTGCTAATGGCCAAACGGATAAAAGTACTTACAGAGTTGATGATGACAAAAAGAGTGATGTTGGTGATGACGATGACGAAATTGAATGGGATATTGAAGTAGAAGAAGAGATCGACGATGACTTTGAAGATGAAGTAGATCCATCTAATGTAGAAAGGACATTTTCTGGTAGCTTACTCTTTATTATTTATCAAATTGTTTAAATCAGATTAATATCCTTAATAATCAACCTAAAAGATCTGATAAATAACAAGGCGGTCGATAAAGCTGATTTTCGATCTTAAAGATTGATAAATGATGATATCAATTTTTTTTTCAAATTGAATGTTCCTCTTACCATAATTGTGTTTTTAGCTCACCTGGCTAAAAAAACATGTGAGCTTTTGCCGTTACTGTTGTCGTCGTCGTCTGTAAACAGATTTTTAAAAAATTCTCATCTGAAACCACTGAACAGAATGTCATGAAACTACAAATAAATGTTCCTGAGGGTATTGTGAAAAAACTTGAGTTTTTCGATGTTTGATCCGTCTAAAAATTTGGGCGCCGTTGCTAAAAACATAATATAGGGGAAAAGTATTTGTTTACAAATAACAAAAATTTATCCCGTCTTCAATCATTCATTTTACAAATTTTATTCATTTTATCCATATAAAATCAGGCTTCAGTCACCTAGAGTATAAATTATAACCAGATTATTCATACATAATCAGTCTTTGTTTTTATCTTTAACAAATTATAACCAGTATATTCATATAAAATCAGTCCTCAGTCAACCGGAGTGCACAATATAAGCGTTATATTCATATGAAGAAAGTGTACAGTCATCCAGAGTGCAAATTACAATCGTATATTCATATAATACTAGTCATCGGGCATTCCATGTACATATTATACCCAGTTTATCCATATAAGAGAGTCTTTAATAATCCAACGAATAGATTATAAACAGTCTATTCATATCAAATACTCAATGTACAAATTTTACCTATTTTATCAATATAAAATCAGTCCACAGTCATCTAATGAACAAATAATTTCCAGTTTGTCAATATAAAATCATTTTAGTCATTTTTGTACAAAATATGCAAAACAATACTATATAAAATTAGACCTCACTCATCCAATGTACAAAATATACTCACTCAGTGTGTCCATATAAATTCAGTCATCCAGAGTAAAAAATTAAACCCAGTTTATCCATTAAAATCAGTTCTCAGTCATCCATGTACAAATTATGACAGGTTTATCAATATAACATTAGTCTTCACTCATGAAATGTACAAATTAGACAAGCTTTATAAATATAAATTTAATCCTCGATCATCCAATGTACAAATTATGCACAGTTTTTTTCAAAACAAACCAGTTGCCATTCATCTAATGTACATATTTTACCGAGTTTATCTATTATCAATCAGTTATCACTCATTTGATATAGAAATTAAACCCAGTTTATTAAAATAAAATCAATCCTCACTCATCCAACGTACAAATTATACCACCTATACCCGTATAAAATCAGTCCTCAGTCATCCAGAGTACAAACTATACCCAGTACATCCATATAAAGAAGCAAAGAGGCACAAATGGGGCATTCTGAAACCAATGTCCAAAAAATCGAAGGCAAAATAGGTCAACACAAAACGGAACAAGCACAAACAAGCAAGAAACACAAAAACGCATAAATATCAACGGACAACGCGAACTCAAGTCGTTACGAGAGTGAACTCAGAAGCTCCGGAAAATTAAGCAGTGCCTACCTGTTGCAACACGCCCTTTGCGTTGTCAATGATCAACACAGAATATCAAATTCGGTATAGGAGAACAAAACAAAATATGACAAACCAACATCTGCACCCATCTTCGAGACAGAAACTCCAAAATATCTTAATGAGCTGATGATGTCTTCAATGGAACTTCTAAAGTGATGACAACAATCGAACAGCAACAAAACCCTGTGTTAACAATTTTTGTGTTAAGCGTTTTGCTCTGTCATGGAAATCAGTCCTCTGTCATCCATGCACAAATTATACCAAGAGTATCTATATAATTCAGTCTTTTGTCATCCAATGTAAAAATTATATACAATCTTTATCAATAAAAAATCAGTCCTAACTCGTCAAATGTACCAATCTATATAAAAAATCAGTCCTTGGTCATTCATGTTCAACTTAAACCAAGCTCATCCATATAAAATCAGTCCTCAGTCATCTAATGCACAATTTATGCCAAATGTATCCATATAAAATAAGTTCTCACTCATCCAATGTACAAGTCTTACCCCATCAATATGAAATCAGTCCTCAGTCATCCATGTACAAATTATACAATTGTTATCCATGTAAATCAGTCCACATTCGTCAAATGTATAAAATTGCCCTAGTTTATCAATATAAAATCATTCTTCAGTCATCTGAAGTACAAATTGTGCCAATTTAATCTATTTAAAGTTAGTCATTACTCATTCAATATACATATACCAATTTTATCCATTCAAAATCATTTCTTATTCATATATTGTACTAATTATAAATGGCGTTTTTTTCCATTTTTTTAAATAACTCAGCAAACGAAACCAGATATAAAAATTTTGCAACAGAAACAAAATTGGTCCCATGAAGAGATCTACCTATGTACAAATTTGCGTGAAAATTTGTCACACACAAATTTATTTACCCATGTTTGAGTTATAGCCCCTAAAATGACAGTTGTTGCCAATTTTCCTTAATGACTCAAAAAATAAGACAGATGTCAAAATTCTGCTCTATAACAAAATTGATCAGCATGTTGAAATGTACCTGTGTACAAATTTTCATGAAAATTTGTTAAACCATGAAGAGTTATGGCCCTTGAAATGACGATGTTTGCCATTTTAATCAATTACTTTAAAATAACAACAAATATCATAAATGTGTTAATTGTCTTAAAAAATGTTGAACCATGTGGAGTTATAACCCTTGAAATGGCACATTTTGCCAAATTTTCTGAATAACTGAAAAACAAAACAAGATATCAAAATTATGTTACATAACAAAATTGATCAGCATGATGTGATCTATCTGTGAACATATGTTCATGAAAATTTAATGTACCATATACTAGTCATAGAAGCAAGGGGGGGTACCAAAGGGGCATCCGAAAAGAAAAGTCCGAAATGTTGAAAGCAAAACTAATAAACACCAACGACAACATAAAAAAGAAACATACAACACATAGCCCTGAAATGATGATTTTTGCCAATATTCATATATCATCATTTACAAGAGAATGAAAAGAGATACATGTTTCCCAGGATGATTCCTAAAAAAACAAAAGTTGAGCAGCTTATTTTGTGATCTATTATTGTGCAAAATTTCATTTAGATCAGTCAACCGATATAGGAGTTATGTGGAATGGTGAAAATGATTTTTTTAGGTGATATGCTATGTCGTTTATTGCTATGTTAAATTGCAATATTTTTAGATTTAAAAAAGAGTCTTCTTATTTGTTATGTTTTCATGCTGCCAATTCAATGAGAGTTTACTCCAATAAATTTGCAAATGCGGCATATCTATTTTTTTTATTTTTGCATCAATGGTAAAACGTATATTTTCAGTCATTTATTTTATGAATAACTAGCTCTGAAACTTTTTATTGACATTTTACAGCTGTTCTATGGAGGTAAAAATTAAGGCAAAACTGCTAATATGTGTATCGAAGTTCGACAATCTAGTGAAAATTATGACAATTAAAACATTAAAAACAAAATGTATACACATTAAATACTTACATGAAATTGAGAAATGACTGTGGAACGTCGATAAGCTTCCTCTGTTGATGAAAAATGTTTGCCCATTTGAGTGAGGTTTTCAGATCCGGTTTTGAGTACAATTTAGAAAAATGAACCAAACTGTTGTCATGGTAGAAAACATTACACCATCAAGATCGATACAGATATTACTAAACTGCAAATGTTAAAAAAATAAAACTTACTTTACTTTCAGTTGTGGTACTCATGGAGTTTTTCGATTGGTTAAAAGGTTTTGAACAAGACATTTCCATCAGCGATGCAAACCAATATTGTAGTAGAGTGCGTTCAATATGGAAAATGATCGATCCATCAATGGAACTCACGTCTGTAGTTGATCCCAATCTAATCAAAACACGTTGGCTTGAGGATTTTCGGAAAGAAAGGAAGCCGGGAACAACAAAAGCCTACTTGTATGCTTTACGCAAATTTATAAAATTTCTCATACAAGAAGGGAAGACAGGGATTGATAGCAGTTTGTTAGTCAGGACAACAGAAGCCCTGGAATCATACTCAAAATCGTTAAACAAACAAGTTCGTCTCCGAAGAACAGAAGTTTTAACGAGGGAAATCGGTAAGATCTTTTTGCACACTCTTATCAATTTAATGTACTCTTTATACATTTTTGCGGCATTTCACAAGAATTTAAAAATAAAAGTACGTCTGTAAATCGTTTTTGTTAGTTGCACTTTTATTGCATTAAATATAACTAGTATTAACGTATTGCACAGCGTAAAAAATGTTCAACAAACGCAGCCATTGCCACTATTTATCGATTTGAGTGCGTTTTCATCCAATGCGACATCAAAAATAAGGACAATATTTTTTTCCTATTTTTTGTTCTGATTTTTTAAATATTTTTCGGCTGCTATTACAAAAATAGCCGCTGATCGGAATTTTGTGTTATGTGCATAGAGTGTGGGACATCTTTAACTAATATTGCAACAATTTTGAAATTGATCGGTTAAACGGGGAATTTTACGATTTTATTTGTATTTTTTTTAATTTTGTCCGTCGCAATTTTTAAAATGGTCAACTCTTACTAAAATATTTAACCTATTTTTTTATTCAGAAAATATGGTAACACAAGAGGACATATCAGGATTCCTCAACTCGGACTCGGTGAAAGCAATCCAGCAGCGACTGCTGAATAAAGATCAATCACCGAGTCGCGAGGAATTATGCGAGATGAGGAATTTTTTGATATTTCGCCTTCTCCAGACGAATGCTCAAAGACCTGGTGCGATTGTAAGTCTGACCAAGGAAAGAGTTACAAAGGCTTCCAGTGAAGCAGACGGTGTTGTAATCATGGTAAGTAATGAGATATGATACAACAATTTTCCTCCGCTGTGTACTTTGTTAAATCGAAATCAGAGTATATTGATTTGAAAATCAAAGCTACCATGTTTGAAAATCTTATAAGTATTCGACCATATATGGCAAAAATATCAAACGAATACAAATTCAAACAATTTGAGGATAGGATGACAAAAATCTAAATAAGCAGCAGGACGTAAAGACGAGAGGTATTATATTTTTCCCCAATAAATTGGAAGTTTTTGAAGACGTGTGTATATATGTATGCGGGATGTTGTATGTGTGTATATGTCCGGGTGTGTATGTGTTCATGCGTGCATATTTATACGATGTGCGTGTTAGTATAATATGTATGGTTTCTATGACGCAATAGATACATGCTAATTTTATTTGAAGGCCTACGATCATTTACAACAGCTCTGAATATAAAATAAAGCTCTAAAAACACTAATTGTGAAGGAGTATAAATCCATGCATGATTCATACTAAACATATCCAGAAATACACACAGAAAAATGTACAAGACCGAAAAAATATCCACAAGTCTCTGTTATTGTTTAGTTTTATTTTCATTCAAATACAACAACTCAAGCATAATGATCAAAGGGTTTAGCGGTAATTGTCTACTTTCCATGTGAAACTCCGAAAAGTAGCCTTTTCCTGTATAAACATCATATATATTTCAAATTAAATATAAAAAAACACAATTTAACGAACAACTGTAGCCATTTACCGCAAGAGTGAAGCCATTTATTGCACTCAAGTAGCCTTTTTCCGCACATGAGTTGTCATATACAGCAGAGGTATTTGATACCATTTTAGCAGTAGATCCCTGCAAGTTGTCATTTAACGCAGTATTCTATCAATTTACCGAAAACAATGGTCATATAAACTTAAATTGTTTTACCAGAAATAGACACATCAAAGAAAATGTATCCTGAAGCTAGATTAATTATATTTATAACTAACGAATGAATCCGAATATGAGGAAATATTCAACGAGTGACCGAACAACCCAATAGTTCACGAGTGCGACTAGCGCACGAATAAATTGTAAAGTTGTTCGGTCACAAGTTGAATATTTCCTATATTTGGAATCTTAAGTTAGTTATACTATTTATTACATTTACAGAGATAATTCTTCAGTTATAACTTTATCTATGATGGAATTACGCAAAGTTTTGGTTGGACTATTTTCATGTAGGCGCAAAGATGTTCGACATCATAGACGACGTTCGGGTAACGTCGGATAAGAGTTAATTAAAATTTGCGCCTTTTTAGTTATTTTACTGAGTGTTAAAAACTATTTTTGTTCACTTATAAATATCGATATTTCATTGCTATATATGTAACAAACATGTTTTATAGGATCCAAACCACCCCCTGGCTGCATGTCTGAATATCAAACATCACAAAAATAAAGACCCGTGGAACTTTTGTATTGTTTATTTGCTTTGTAATTTCAGGTTTATAAACACAAGACAGCAATGATGGGCCCAGTGGCGCTGGCATTAACTCCTGATCTTTATGTAATGTTAAAAAACTATATAAATATATATGAACACATGCTAAAAGTCATATTAAAACCAGATGATGCTATCTTCACTACTATACCAGTTACAGAAGGAAAAACGCCTACCGCATTCGACAGTAATAGGATCAACAAAAGTATCCATTCAGTATGGAACAATTACAATGGGAAAAAGGTGACTGCCACAAAGTTGCGAAAGGCAACATCAACGCAGGTCAGGTGTGCTGCCCCGTGGGCTAGGGAGAAATTGGCAGCACACATGACGCATAGGCCTTCCACCGCAGACCAGTATTATCAGGTATTTGATATTAAAAAAAATGCAGTGCCAATGGCAAAATTGATCGAAAAGACCATGGAAGGCGAAAAGAATGAACACCAAGAAAAGAAGCCAGATGTAATTACTACAAAACCGTTAAAAACGGTTCATTCTAGAAGAACCTTCTCTGCAGAAGAGTCAACAAAGCTAATGGCAATTTGTAAAGATATTTTGAATCAAAAGAAATTCACTGAGAAAATAGTTGTCAAATACATGATGACATCAGAAGAAGGAAGAGAATACCTTCAACATATGAAAGATAAACTTGGAGATAATTATAAAAAAGTGTTAACAGATAAACTGAGGTCGTTGAGCAGAAAAAACTGAACAGGATGTATCAGACTTTAAATTTGCATTACCACTAGCACGTACGATTTGTTCATTTGTTTGTGAAAAGGAAACAAGTAGTTTCAAAATAGATTTGTTTTCATTTTGAAAAAAAATAACTCTTTTAAGTCATTTGTCTGAAAGGACACATCATATTAAATAGCATTATTAAATTGTGCTTTGTTGTCTTAGGAACTGGTCATTATTTTTCCTAAAGGGGTGACAAAGACTCAGGAGAGCCATAAAGATCAACTAATAGAGGGGGCGTACATTATTGACGAGTTTTACAAATCGAAGAAAAAAGTGGTGTTAAAATTACCTCTACAATCATCTTAGAGTCGATTTCAGATAAGTGGTACCTGTTTCAATGGGATTTAAATCACACCAACACTTTTGTCAATTAGGTGTCTTAAGATGAGAATTTATTTGGATATCAGGTCATTAAATTTACCGAGCCTTGAAGCACTTGTTTGCATAATGAACTAACCTTTAAAAATACAAACAAGCCCTTTAAACGAGGGAAGAACTTCAGAAAAACAGCAATGAACCCTAAAGTGGTAGATATTCGAAATTATTCTGACAATAATTCAAGGGACTTGCACTCTTGTTACGATAAATTACTTCTTAAGCATTGGGCTGTTAGGCCTCAAGGGCACACGAAGTCAAAATCAAATCCACAGCATCTACAACTATCAAAGATTCCTACAACACCACAAAACATCCAGTTCGATCTGGTTTCTCACAAATTAATGATATTCGGTAATACGATTGTTTTTTTAACGAGATATGGGTGAATGTATGTATAGTACCCTTAGATATTTTTAATTTTACTTTATATGAACTGTAGACAAAGATTTGTAATATTCATGAGTATCAAACTAAAAATTTTGTCTTTAAAATCTTCTTGAATTGAAATATTTCAAGAAGGAATTTTGTAAAACCATTGGTTATATAGATGGAATATTGACTTAGATTGTTTTGCATAAGAAATGGTTTACTTATACCGATTGACATGTCCGTTTTCTTCATGCTTAACATTTTTCATACTCCAAATACTCATAACAGTATGAAAAAAAATGTCCTCCCTGTTGCAGTCTAATGTTTAGTAGTGATGTGTTTTATGTTTGTTAATAACTTTTCAACTTATTCTTCTACGTTGTGCTAGTGTACTTTTGTTAGTTTTTAATCGTTTGTTAAATTTATCGACATCTTTTTCTATTGTGTAATAAAGGCCACTGGGACAATGTATTGAAATATAGGTGTTTAGCATAACATAAATGATGTGAAATGTTTACTTTAGATGGTTTTGCATAGGTAATGGTTTGCTAAGATCGTTTAACAATTACATTTTAAACATTTTTCATACTCCAGCTTCAAATAATAGTATGGAAACTATTCTTGCTGTAACAGTGTCATTTTAGTTGTGCATATTTGTTTGATGTTTGTTTATAACTTTTTAGCTCACCTGACCCAAAGGGTCATGTGAGCTATTATCATCATTAGGCGTCCGTTGTCCGTCGTCTGTCGTCCGTCCGTCGTCCGTTAACTTTTCTTCAAAGATCTTCTCCTCTGAAACCACTGAAGGGATTACATTGAAACTTAATATACTTGATCTTTAGGATGTCTTCTACCAAGTTTGTGAATTATATATACGTCAACCAAACAGCATGGCTGGCATTGCTAAAAAAAGAACAGGGGGTCAGACCATTGTTTATGGCTTATAACTCGAAAAGAATAAGAGATAGAGAAAATCCGAAGCAACCTTCCTTGTTCAGCATCAAAGGCTCAACAAATCTTTTCATTGAGTAGAAGTTGTGAAATGGCTCCTTCTAGGAGTTATTGCCCTTTAATCATCAAAATTGACCATTTTTGCCGTTTTTGGACTATATCTTGAAAACCGTTAGAGCTAGAGGAAAAGTTAGCATTGCAGAATTGTTAAGAACATTGAGATCTACAAAACTGATTTAAGGTCAACATTGTCAGATCAGCCGTTTAAGAGTTATTCCCCTTAAACTGTTTTTTTTTCATTAATTTTAACTGATTTTCAAAAATCTTCTTCTCTGAAACCACTGAAGGGATTGTTTTGATACTTGGTATACCTGATCTTTAGGATGTCCTCCACCAAGTTTGTGAATTATATACACGTCGACCAACAAACATGGCCGCTGTTGCTAAAAATAGAACAGGGATAAGACCATTGTTTTTGGCTTGATAACTCGAAAAGTATAAGAGATAGAGAAAATCCGAAGCAACTCTCCTTGTTTAGCATCAAAAGCTCTACAAATATCTCTATTGAGTCGAAGTTGTGAAACAACTCCTAATAAGAGTTATTGCCCTTTAATCATCAAAATTGACCATTTTTGCAGTTTTTGGTCAATATCTTTAAAACTGTTAGAGCTAGAGGAAAAGTTAGCATTTAGGATTGTTAAGCTCATTGAGATCTACAAAAATGATTTCAGGGTCAAAGTTGTCAGCCATTTAAGAGTAATTCACTTTAAACGGTTTTTTCCATTAATATTACGGTAACTGATTTTCAAAAATCTTCTATGAAACCACTGAAGGGATTGCTTTGAAACTTGGTACACTTGATCTTAAGAATGTCCTCTACTAAGTTTGTGAATTATATACACGTCGACTAACCAACATGGCCACCATTGCAAAAAAATAAGACAGGGGGTCAGACCATTATTTTTGGCTTATAACTTAATAGTAAAAGTAATAGAGATAGAGAAAATCCGAAGCAACTGATCTTGTTCAGCATCAAAAGGTCCTTATAGGAGTAATTGCACTTTAACTGTTTTTTCTATTAATTTAAATGATTTCCAAAAATCTTCTCTGAAACCACTGTAGGGATTGTTTTGCAACTTTGTATATTTGAAAGTTTGTGAAATTTATTCAAACTTTGGCATAAGAGATCAGGTTAGCGATTCAGGCTCCTGGGAGCCTCTAGTTAACTTACCTTACTACGTTTCTCTAATGTTTATCATTATTTTCTTAATCGTTTTCTAAAAAACTCGACCATTTTTTATTGTGTAATAAAGTCCATTGGACGATTTATTGAAATATATGTGTTTAGATCAATAACTTACATTCGCTCTGTTTACCGAGAAAAAGGTGTTTCTATCACACTAAAATTCCGTTACACGTTTTATCCACTTAAAAATCTGTTTTGTCACAAGTATATTTCGATATAAGCTTGATATTTTCATGCCGTATTGGTGAATGTTTTGTCCCTTTGAACATTAAAACGTCTACTTCCTATGTTCTGTAGACAATCGTAAGTATCACGAAAAAAATTTAAGATTTTTTTTTCTTTTTAATATTGTTGCATTTTATTATTTTCAAGAAGGAATTATGTGTAACCATAGGTCCCTTTAGGTGAAATATTGACCTAAAATTGATTTGTTTATTTTTGGGGTTTGATTATTATTTTTTTTTTGCTTATATCGTTTAATAATCTAATAATATGTCTGTTCTTCATGCTAAACATTTTTAATAATGAAATTTCATATTGAAATATGAATACTGTTCTCAGGTGACAGTGCTTTATTTAGTATGACGTATTTGTACATGTATATATTGTAGCTTATTAAGATTGTTTGTTTATGAAACCCTAACATATACCTTTGGTAAAATTATAATAGTTTCCTGCATCAGATATCATTCAAATATTTAATTCATGAGAGTGCTTTTCTTAAGATTTTAATTCATGTAGATTTTAAAACATTATAGTAATTTGAATGTTGTTCTACAAAGGTAATCTGACTACCGATTGTTTATCTTTTAGTAACTCTTTTATTATCTTACATGAAAGTTACCCATTCTTAGAATTAAGTATTTGAAAACATTTTTTGTATTTTTTTAACAAAGGTAAGGTTTGAGTTCAATAATAAGTTTAATAAGAGCAGTAATAAAGAATAAGGATTGCTTAACAGTTAGTTGTTTTCATTTAAAAGGTCACAAAATATATAAAATGATCGTGCTCTATATGAATACTTCATTAAGAAAAATCACACGCATCAAAATAAAAAAAATATGAACAAACGTAGTTCGAACAAGGCAGAAAATGATATCGACAATTTACAGAACAAGATAAAACAACATGGTCTTTTTAACAAAATTAAACTTAAACTTGAACAATTGGAAATTTCAGTTTACAAATGAAAAGATGGACAGACACATGGCAGATAAAAGACATTAAAGAGATATGAAATAAGTGTAAGCGACACAACTAAAATAAAGAAATGGGAATTAAAAAAATCACAATGGAAAACAATCAGCAATCTTCAAAATGAACTGAAGTCGCTTCTTCCTGTCGAGCTTTGGCCCAAGTCTAAAAATACAATACATAAGATTCCAATCCACAAATCATCAACGATATACTAAACACAAATCTTGTAACAACCTTGTCGTAAACTTCCGCAAATAAAGGTAATAACAAAATTTCCGAACTTGAATGATCAATCTCATAGTCAAGAGAAAATGACAAAAACGAATCAGTCATACCGAAGAATTGGTGGGTCGCAATGGTCCTGACTTGGTACAGGCATTTCAAATGAATTTGTTGGTTAAACTAGGTTTATAGCACCGAACCTACCTCTTTAATGCGATCTTAGGATCCGGTAATGACAACATGGAAGTGAGACATAATAGGGATATTGAGGTGATCATCTCAGTACAGCATACCAGTTAAACACTTATTAAAACAATTAACCACCATATCTTTTAACTCAATTTTGAACTTTTCTACTAGTGGCTGATAACGAAGAAAGAATATTTTAAGGATCGTATGAGACGTATTTTCTTATAGCCCTGCTTCAAAAGTCGGTCATGACGAAAATAAAAAAAAATTTCTGTGGAATGTGTGCAAGCTCTGGCATTTCGAATAAGTTGTAAAATATAAACACCGTGTGCCGGGGAAGTAGGTATATTGCTCTGAAGATTAGGAAGATTAATAATTTGAAAACTAAAATCGTTTCTTTTTGTACTGATATGACCACCTGGGTCAAATTCGAGGTGCAAAGTCAAGAAAGTCGTGAAGCAATTTGATTTGGTGGTCTCTTAAATCTCAAATTCTGTAGGATATATTGAAAGAATCCATCTACAAAATGAAGTGTTATTGACAGAAAGGACAACATCAGTATACCTGAATGTAAGATTAAATGACCTTGCCTCTTTCATCGTCTTGTTCTTTACGAGCCATGAAGAAATTCAGTCTCGTAAGAGTATAAAAATAAATCGGCGAGGAGAGGAGCACAGTTAGTGCCCATTGGAATGCCGATTTGTAGTTGACAAATCTCTCCTCCGGAGGTTGACAAATATGTTGTCAATGAGGAAATCAAGCATACTGCAAAGTTGTTCCAGTGTGTAACAAATTTTATCTTTGAAAGATGTTTTGGAAATAACCCAAAACAACAAAATTCCTTGAGTTTGAAAAGGCTTTTTCGAGAAGTTTTTTCAGGCATTTTAATTTTTCGTTTCGCAAGGTAGTGTATAAAGTTGAGAAAGCGAACGTTTTCAAAGGGTAAATCTCGGAAAATTATCTAGATTTAAAATGATTTAACAAATCTATTGAGTTCTTAAAAATCCAAATTTGGTCGATTCCACTACGATTATAAATAGTGTTGCAGCATGCTTGCTGACCTTCTTTGACAGCAGACAAGATTTTAGTTAAATGAACAGAAAGCTCCGTAGTTGAACATGATGAAGATCCAGCTATATACCTTTCTGTGTACGGATTTTTGTGACGTTTAGGTATTCAGTACAAATATGGTAACTCTTTATGTTCGTCTGTCATTTGAATATTGAAAGGGGACACAAAAGAGATATGGTTGGCTATGATTTCATCTTTGTTAAATGTAGTCTGTTTGTATGTTGCACTAGCGGAAGTATTACCATCAATGCCTAGTTCTTTTATCAAACAATTGTAATAATGTGCTTTGCATACACACACTATATTATTGGAAGCCTCGTCTGCTTGCGTGACAACATACATGTCATGTAAGGAAGAGTGACAATTGAGAGCTCTGACCTGCAAAGATGTTGTCCACCAACAATATGGCCAACCAACAAATGTTACACCTGAGGTAGCTTTTTGTACAACATTGTGTTTAGGAAAAACGAATAAGCACATTTTTACATAGAATTAACAAATACATTTATAACAATAATAATGTAATCGCAAGCCAAGTCGTCGGACTTGGCCAACACGATTTTACCATAAAATTTCTAATATTTAGCTCCTGTAATTTCCGATTGTTAGATTCAAAATTGTTTAAATCACCAGGTGTCTTCCTAGTATTGCACATGGTCAATATCCTCGGTGCTAGTTTTGGCCTTCTTCAACAATCGTTCTTGGTTTTGGGTAGTTTTCGTTTTCAATTATTTTGGTTTTAGACCTTTGATTCAAAAGGTACTGATGAGAGGTTACTCCTTGAAATATCGATATATTGCATAAACAAATGAACCGTTTACACCAATTTTGGTATATGTATATGAATAATTCATGCCGAACTTCTTTTTTGATTTTTAAGAATATTGATTTTTCTCGATTTTTTAAGAATTTTCTCATGACATAAACATATAGCATCAAAAGTATCGTCTGCCACGACCAAGTCCCGACAAACATTTTTATGTGCAAGAAACACTATATTGACTGTTTAACAGCTGAATTGGGGGTTGGTTGTACCAGCAATAGCACCACGGCTACAACACTGTCTTAGGAGGAAATCATTGACAATGACAAATCTGTCATTTCCTCCTTCGGCCTTTCTGTTGGTGGCAGTAATGATGACATTCCATCACTGTATTGGATTCCTAAATTACATAAAAATCCATACAAACAGCGTTTTATTGCAGGGTCATCCAAATGAACAACTAAGCCTCTTTCTGTTCTGTTGACTTCAATACTTACGGCAATAAAATCCGGCCTCCAGAAATAGTACGATTGTTGTTATTCTAGAAATGGTGTCAATCAAATGTGGATCCTGAAGAATTTGAAAGAACTGATGGAGATTATTAACTCTAAATAAGTTTCATCTTGTAATAGCATCAAAACATTCGATTTCTCCACACTTCACACTTCTATCCCACATGAACTCGCGATTTGCACAGCTGATTAAACTCAGCTTTTTCAAAAAGAATGGAAAACGCAGGTATAAATTTCTTGTAGTCGATTATACCAAGACTTACTTTGTCATCAATGAGTCTAAGAAAAAGAACAAATTTACAGAAGACCAAATAATCGACATGCTCAACTTTCTTATTGACGACATATTTGTTCAGTTTGGTGGATGTGTTTTTCAGCAAACAACAGGGATTCCAATGGCACTAAGTGTGCACCTTTGCTTGCTGATTTGTTTCTTCGTTCATATGAAGCAGACTTCTTAAAATCTCTTCTTGACAAAAAAGACCGTAGACTAGCTCTCTCTTTCAACCTCACGTTCCGTTATATTGATGTTGTCCTTTCACTAAACAATTCTCGATTTAGTGACTTTCTCCATCTCATATATCCCCAGGAGTTAGAGATAAAGGACACAACGGATTCTAGGAAGTCTGCTTCATATTTAGATCTACATCTAGAAATTGACTCACAAGGAAGACTTTCAACAAGGCTCTATGACAAACGTGATGCTTCAACTTTCCAATCGTCACCTTTCCCTTTTTGTGTATTAACATTCCGTCCGCTCAAGCTTATGGAGTTTACGTATCTCAATTGATTCGTTACTCCAGAGCGTGTGGGACTTACATCGATTTCCTTATCAGAGCGACACGTCTGACGCAAAAATTGCTAACACAAGGTTATGTTGCTCCTCGGTTGCTGTCTTCACTCAAGAAATTTTACGGAAGACATCATGCACTTATAGACAAATATGGAATTTCGATCTCTCAGATGAGTGCAGATGTTGGTTTGTCATAGGGTGTTGTTTTGTCTTCGTTTACCGGATTTGACACGGGAACTGCTTACTCTTCCGGAGCACCTGAGTTCACTCTTGTTTCGACTGGACTTCGCGTTGTTGATTGATATTCAGCTATTTCATGTTTCCATGTTTTACATGTTGTCTGTTTTTGTCCCGTTCCTGTTGGTGTTTACTGGTTTTGTCTCTGCCCTTTCGGACTTTTGATAATCAAATACCCCATTGGTACCTCTGCTTCTTTCATGTATAACATTATCGCTTTCATGTATGATATTATCGCATGAATGTAGTTAACTATCGCATGCTAAAGTCATACCTTTATGCTACGATGGTCTACATTTCTGCGATAATACCTTACCATACTTTTATGTAAGCCTCATATTCATTTACAAAGATACTCAATGTAAGTTCATTAACTGAACCATTTGATGATTACTTTTTTATTTTTTTAATTTCTTTTTGACAGATCTATAATGAAAATATATTTTCCATCCATTTTGTTACGTTAGAATGAGTTCTTATAATTTTCTTAATTTATTAGCTCATCAATGGATCAGGACTATATTTTTCTTAAGTTTAACTGTCATTTTGTTTAAATTACTATCTGTTTGTAATATTAGAGAACTTAATTGTTTAGGTAAATACCTTTGTCTTGCGGTAAAACTTCGCAACAGTTGTTAACAAGTCAAACTCCGTATTCTATTTCGCATTGTGTTTTATATAAGATTTTGTGATATTAAAAGCAGATGGATTAACATAATAATAAGACTTAATATATTTTCGAGGTAATTCGATATATTTATCACATTCTAAAATTTAATGATACTCGTCTTCGAGTTTACCACTGTTAAATAGATAACATTTTCGCTCGTTTCGAGCCGTATTATATTATCGCCCTGTTTCTATATGTAGAGAGTGGCCATTTATTCTATATTTTGTTATATACATTTGATACTTAGAATTAATCGGACGACTCAAATAAAATTGTAGATTATGACCATCATGTATTTGTTGGTAAAAATTACATTCAGGTGATTTTTCAAAAAAATGAAAGTGCATCAGAGAAGTAATTATCAATCAATGACTGCTTGAATTTATTCATAAAAATATTTACATTTACTACACCTTGCGAATACCATACTTCATTAAAACCATATTGATACAAAATATCTCTAATTTTACAAAACCAAATAAGTTTGTCGTTTGGTTTTACAATGCTAGATTCATATATATCATCATACAAATTTCTTAAAATACAATTATCAGTACATAACAATTTGAACCAATATGATATCATTTTTACAGATCTATCAATATATAAAGGCGTTCTTCCAACTTCAAAATAAACCATATAACAGATCCCTTTCCAACCTTTAAAATACGCTTTATGTATTGTACATGAAGTGATTCAATGTCATTTGCCTTGTGAAATCCCCATGTTTCACATGAGCAATGCAAAAGTTACCTTTCGGCCTTGATCTGACAATGTCTTTTGTGTTATGTAAATGTACCGTTATAATTAAACAATAATCCTAAGTATGTAGACTCATTACAAACTCCTATAATCTGACCATTGAAATACCATTTTTCTTCATCTCTGTTTACACCTCTATTACGAAAAATCACAATCTTTGTCTTTCTTAGATTTACATCTAAACCTGTTTGTATAGAACATTTGTACACAGTATTTATCATTTTTTCAACTCGCTGACACTTTCGATAAAAAGAACTGTGCCGTCTGCATACATAACTCAACATAGAATTTATTAACCAAGGTATTGAACCTTATGAAGTTAAAATAAAAAAAACAACAAAGGTCCAGGCAATGTTAAACTTATTTCTGTTCATGTGCACTACAAAGTCATGTGTCATACTGTCAAAAATAACATACTTTCAAGTCAGCAACTTTACCCTTCCAAACCCATTATCAATTTAGTATGTTAACAAGCTGCCTGCCATTCCATTTTTCTCTATTATACATATACTATATGTACAACCATGGCATTCCACACCAAACATCGTGTTTCTTCGAGTCCGACGCGAAATGAAACCGATATACTAACACCAATTATTAGTAGGTGTCCGTGGTGGTGTGGAATCCTCGGCGGACTAACAAAAGCTTGGTGACGGGTCCCGTAGAGGTACCGGTTCGAATCCAGTTCACACCATGTTGGATTTTTCAATGGTATTTGTAGTACAAAGACACGAGTCATACTGTAAAACATAACATACGTTCCAGTCAGCAGCTGGACCCTTCCAAACCCATTATCTATTTCATATGTTAACGAAGCTGCATGTCATTCTGTTATCTCAAATTATATTTGGTCGAGCCATATAAAAATAAAATTTTCACTCGATCGTTGCAAGTTCGAAAACATAAAAAATGACAAATCTTATCTAATCAGAGTTTAGTCTACATTATTAGAAAGACAATACCCGGTATCGATCAGTTGCATCTTCTGGTCCTTCATTCATACAAGTGACATACAATAACGGGTCTCTAGAACATATAACTTCTGTCTCTTGACCATTCTGGTCCTCACCCCTGTTGATCCACAATAAATCTGGTACTAAAAAACAAAACCGTCATAAAAATGTGGTTAAAGGTTTAATTTCGATGTATGTTTTAGAATAACTTAATAAAAATGATGGAACCCACTTCAATTCATATTTCTTTTGTCATGCCACATAACGGTTGCTGTTTACAACCGGTAGGCAATACACGTTTATACGCGGCCAGCTATTGCGTCAGTAAATGATGACTCAATTAACGGTTTTATTACATTGGGATGTCTTGATAAATACATAGACCAATAATTTGGTTATGCTATGTATCGATTTTTCAACGAGTAACCTCTCATCAGTAGCATTTGAGTCAAAAATATTGGAAGGTCAAATTTACAAATATCCATGCATTCATTTATATACATAAACATACATATACATGCAAAAACATACATACATACATACATACATACATACATACATACATACATACATACATACATACATACATACATACATACATACATACATACATACATACATACATACATACATACACATATGCCTACATACATACATACATACACACGTATGTTTCTTGGTTGTTTATTTTATTTTATTTTTTTTCTTATTCAATTGTTTTCTTTTGTTTTCTTATTATTTCTTTTTTTTTTACTTTTTTACAGTTTTGTTTTCATTTATTAATGACATTCTGGATATTTTTTAGCAATACGTTGCAACCAGTACTAAACTGGTTGCAACACTTCCAATGAGTAAAAGCAATAGTATAATAGCAAATCGGTTCCAGAATCTCTTTTCCTTGGACTTTCGTTCCAAATCTTCCTCTGTTATTGCCAAACGAGACAAAAGTTCCCTGTGGTTGTGATTCAGACATTCAAATTGGTTTAATTCAGCCATTTCGATTTGGTTAGACATTATTCATTAGATTATATTGTGATAAGCTAATAATACTTTTTAAACATGATTTATATATCAACTATTGAAAAATTTCAAATGATCTATGATTTCTTGAAAATCAGGCCTAAAAATAGAAAATTGGAAAAACATCAGGCCTAAAAATAGAAAATGAAAATTTACAAAAGCTTGCAATGGAAATTTTCAAATGATTGTGATATTTAACAAATTAAAAAGACATAGATTCAAGCTTTCAAAATAAAATTTTGGAAAAACCAGCATAAAGAAAAGTTTTTGAAACTTTCCAATTTATTATTATCAACTGTATCAACTGTAACTGTAAAAAAGCCTTTCTTAAATACAGTAATAAGACAACTTAATTTTTTTTCAAAGATGTCTGATAAATTGGATACTATCGTTACATTTCAAAGTCTTGAAGACTTGATGCTAGTGTATGCACATGTTATGGAACTTTACCAATGCCATTTAAACAAAAGTACATTTCAGATGTATTTAGTGTCAAAGACAGCAAAAGATTGTGTTAAGACATTTTGTGATGTTCTAAACATCGAGTACAAACTTGAGTTTCAGTAAAAGGATAAATCAAAATAAATAAATATGTATAAAAAAGATGAAAAAAAAAGGAAAATATTAGAAAATGCTATAAATAAAATATGTGCGCGCGAGTAAGGGAGTTTTGTCGCTAATCTAAGCATTTTTCAAATATTTAATGGCAGTTTATTAAAGACCGCCTTTATACGGTTGCAATCAATAAGTTATGGAACACAAATATCAATGATCCTAACCATAACTCTAACCGGTTACCCTAACTCTCACTGAAATGGAAAAATTGTTCCAATCGAATGTTTTTTTAAGGCTTCAATTGTATGCTCTTATATATTTTCGAGTACTGGAATATGTGTTGGAGAGACACAGTTTACATATTTCCAAAATTTGACAACGGTTGGCTATTTCTTTAAAAATTGATAAATTTATTTGTTTGGTCATTGTTGTAATATTTTTTGGCTTCTGTTTTTGTTTTATCAAATCTTATATACCACCGGTTTTCCAGTTTTTACTCCTAGCGTGTCTGATGAAGGTTAATTCAGAGAAGCGCTTCACACGCAGCGAAATTTTGCATTGTACATTCAATATGTGGATCGTGTCTTTCTGGCACATATTCCATACTCTTTCGTATTTAATATTATTTCAGAGTTTGGCTTAAGTGCCGTGTGGCGGTCGTAGAAAGCTTCCCCGTGCTTCAGTTGTATGCTCTTATATATTTTCGAGTACTGGAATATGTGTTGGAGAGACACAGTTTACATATTTCCAAAATTTGACAACGGTTGGCTATTTCTTTAAAAATTGATAAATTTATTTGTTTGGTCATTGTTGTAATATTTTTTGGCTTCTGTTTTCGTTTTATCAAATCTTATATACTAACGGTTTTCCAGTTTTTACTCCTAGCGTGTCTGATGAAGGTTAATCCAGAGAAGCGCTTCACACGCAGCGAAATTTTGCATTGTACATTCAATATGTGGATCGTGTCTTTCTGGCACATATTCCATACTCTTTCGTATTAAATATTATTTCAGAGTTTGGCTTAAGTGCCGTGTTGAGGTCGTAGAAAGCTTCCCCGTGCTTCAGTTGTATGCTTTTATATATTTTCGAGTACTGGAATATGTGTTGGAGAGACACAGTTTACATATTTCCAAAATTTGACAACGGTTGGCTATTTCTTTAAAAATTGATAAATTTATTTGTTTGGTCATTGTTGTAATATTTTTTGGCTTCTGTTTTTGTTTTATCAAATCTTATATACTAACGGTTTTCCAGTTTTTACTCCTAGCGTGTCTGATGAAGGTTAATCCAGAAAAGCGCTTCACATGCAGCGAAATTTTGCATTGTACATTCAATATGTGGATCGTGTCTTTCTGGCAAATATTCCATATTCTTTCGTATTTAATTTTATACATTGTTTTAAAGGCATATGTTTTTGCTATAATTTTCTACATTTCTGCGTTTATACCATACTCCAAAACGATAGTTCGTACCAATGTAGACATTATCGCTGTCATGTGTATGACATTATCGCTTTGATGGATGATATTATCACGTGAATGTTGATAACTATTGCATGCTTTAGTCATACGTTTATGCTATAATGTTATAAACATTTTGCTTAGCTCTCTATAGAAATTTTACGGTAGACACCATGTAATCATAGATAAATATGGGATTTCTATCTCTCAGATGAGTGCAGATGTTGGTTTGTCATAGGGTTTTGTTTTGTCTTCCTTTACCGAATTTGACACACTGAATTGGAAATTGGCAGCGCGGCGGGTGTGCTATAGCAGGCAGGAACCGCTTACTCTTCCGGAGCACCCGATTTCACTCTTGTTACGACTTGTGTTCGCGGTGTTGATTTCTGTTCGGTTGTTTTTATGTTATGTGTTTCCTTGTGCTGTTCTTGTTCATGTTAACCGGTTTTGTCGTTGCCCTTTCTGACTTTTGACACTCGAATGCCCTTTTGGTGCCTCTGCTCATCTCTACATTCCTGCGATAATATCATACTCCAAAAAGAGATATTTCACACCCTAGATCAATGAACTTGCAAGCAGAACTAGGTTCGCTCGACCAATCAAAACCAGCACAAAAAAACATAGATCTTTTCGGGTCTGGTTTGTATGGTAAAAGGTTTGTCGCGAAAGCATATTATTTGAAATTATCATAACTTTTAATACACGTAAGAAGAACAAGTATATAATAAAACTATGCTCTCTACTACCAACCTTTCTTTTATTAAACGCTAAAAATGCCAAACAGTTTTACTCTTATTTTTTATTTATAATGGCTCAAAAGTCTCAACGTTTCGGCAGTTGCCTTCATCAGGAGTTTTACTCTTGTTTTGACCTTTTACCTTTTTTACCGTATAGTTATTGAGCTTAAAAAATACATCTTACAGTTTCCTGTTACATTTGAAGATGTAAATCCAAGGTAGAGCTCTAAAAGATATACTTAATTTCAAAGATTTATCGTTAATAAACTAGTTATAGAAATGTATCGCGTATAGCGAAAGAGCGATAATCCAATTTGTTATATCCCAATAGTTTCACTAAATTATTTAGAACTGAAAAAAGTAAAGCAAACGTTATAATAACAATAAAGGGATATAGAAACGCAATTTGAAGATCTTAAGGATATTCTAGCAATTTATACAGACGTATCTTGGCCCTAACCTTTTAACTGCATCATTTTGGTTGAGATATATTTTAATGAATCCGTATGCTATTCTTGACATCAAAGTATATGTAAATATTCTGTTGCAATTAGTTTAAATAAACGTCATATATTGCTAAAAGAACTGGATTGTATGTATGCTTATCATCTGAATTTGCCTGTTTATGATAAAGTTTGTTTTTAGAACTATGTTGTGAATCTATGATTATGAATTGAATTACAGGAATCTGTTTTTAGAACTATATTAGAACTATATTTGTGTATGTTTATCGAATACATAGTAAGAGAGATAATCCAAACACGGACAGCAATTAGAAATTGAATTTTATGTAAACAGTTTCTTCAAATTTTTATTTATTGTTTCACATAAAATTTTAAAATTGCAAAAGTAAAACTTTAAAAACAGTATAGGGATGTAGAAACCCGAAAAGATTTTCTAACAATTGAAAATGACGTATCAATCATGAATATCCTTTCGAAAACCTTAAGGGGGTCCAACATTCTAAAAGCAACACCTGCAATTGGTTTGATAATGAGTTTCGTACGAAGTGGTATAGATTTGTTTGGATTGAGCTAAGAAGGAATAACAATCTTTTTATTAATGTTAGATTAGGGCAGTCATTCTAATTTTCAATATTTAAAAAAAACAAGATAAACAAATTGAATATCTACAAAATGAATATTAAAACTGGTAAAAATGGTGAAAGAACTTGCTTTTTAGCAGACATTTGTGAGATATCTGCAATATTAATTAGATTCTCTGGATTCAATTGCGTATTTGATAGTCAAACGTTTAGCCCACGGCTGGTGACGTGTAGGCAAAGCAAGTAAACATATATTTGCAAAATATCAGATGTAAATAGCGCGATCAACACGATAAACATGATATACTCAATTATTATTTTTTACTAGATAACAGTGAAATTGACCTACCGTTGCAGATTTTGAAAGGTAAACCCAAAACAAAATCTAAGAAATATACTTAACGCCACTATATTTATAGTACCCAGATTTTATTTATATACATCTCAAACATATCATTTTGACGGATACAAATAAAAAGTTGAAAGAAAAATTTAGTGGCAATAAACAAAACGGAAACCTAATACAGTGGTCAACTATACAATAATGCATCACCTTTTGTTTTTTCAATGAGACTTGGAAAATATGTGATGCTTAGCTCCAATGAAAACTAGGAAATCCGTTTTTCGTTGTTCATAATTCCATATTACATTATTATAAGGGGTCAAATCGATTGATAGATAATACAATTCACAACGCGTATATAATGCCAGTGGGATCCTGAAGCAGACAAACGAAAATGAATCCATGTAACATTGAATTTTCTTAATCGGTGATTTGTCGTCTAAAAAGGGACTACAAATACACCTAACCCTTACCCTAACTTTGCACAAAAGGTACACATAGACTTACTATTTTGTAGTTTTTCAATAATCATTAAATTTGTATTACTTTAAGATTAGAATTATTTTAGAAGGACTAACGTACAAAGATCTTAAATAATACTTTTGAATCATTCCAAATATGTCTATGATATATAATCGGGAATATGTGACCATTGCATAGAGTAAATTTGTATACTGAAGCTTAAGGACAATTTTCTTGTTTGAAGAATATCCCATACATTTTAGTCGCTCTTTTTATGTACGAGTAATGGCAAATCTTATTGAGCTTGTCGCTGAAAAATGAGAATGTTGCTGTTTCGATGCACGATATTTTTAGCAGTTGCTGTTTCTATATTTTTAAACAAAAACACCACCACTCACTCACTTTATGATGCTGCGAAAACAAGTTTTTCGATAGAAATTTAACTTCTCCTTACTTCTGCAAAATCGTTAAATTAACCAGTGCATATCGTAATTTCAAGCAATCCGTTTCCTGTTACATTTGAAGATGTAAATCCAAGGTAGAGCTCTAAAAGATATACTTAATTTCAAAGATTTATCGTTAATAAACTAGTTATAGAAATGTATCGCGTATAGCGAAAGAGCGATAATCCAATTTGTTATATCCCAATAGTTTCACTAAATTATTTAGAACTGAAAAAAGTAAAGCAAACGTTATAATAACAATAAAGGGATATAGAAACGCAACTTGAAGATCTTAAGGATATTCTAGCAATTTATACAGACGTATCTTGGCCCTAACCTTTTAACTGCATCATTTTGGTTGACATATATTTTAATGAATCCGTATGCTATTCTTGACATCAAAGTATATGTAAATATTCTGTTGCAATTAGTTTAAGTAAACGTCATATATTGCTAAAAGAACTGGATTGTATGTATGCTTATCATCTGAATTTGCCTGTTTATGATAAAGTTTGTTTTTAGAACTATGTTGTGAATCTATGATTATGAATTGAATTACAGGAATCTGTTTTTAGAACTATATTAGAACTATATTTGTGTATGTTTATCGAATACATAGTAAGAGAGATAATCCAAACACGGACAGCAATTAGAAATTGAATTTTATGTAAACAGTTTCTTCAATTTTTTATTTATTGTTTCACATAAAATTTTAGAATTGCAAAAGTAAAACTTTAAAAAACAGTATAGGGATGTAGAAACCCGAAGAGATTTCTAGCAATTGAAAATGACGTATCAATCATAAATATCCTTTTGAAAACCTTTAGGGGGTCCAACATTCTAAAAGCAACACCTGCAATTGGTTTTATAATGAGTTTCGTACGAAGTGGTATAGATTTGTTTGGATTGAGCTAAGAAGGAACAACAATCTTTTTATTAATGTTAGATTAGGGCAGTCATTCTAATTTTCAATATTTAAAAAAAACAAGATAAACAATTTGAATATCTACAAAATGAATATTAAAACTGTTAAAAATGGTGAAAGAACTTGCTTTTTAGCAGACATTTGTGAGATATCTGCAATATTAGTTAGATTCTCTGGATTCAATTGCGTATTTGATAGTCAAACGTTTAGCCCACGGCTGGTGACGTGTAGGCAAAGCAAGTAAACATATATTTGCAAAATATCAAATGTAAATAGCGCGATCAACACGATAAACATGATATACTCAATTATTATTTTTTACTAGATAACAGTGAAATTGACCTACCGTTGCAGATTTTGAAAGGTAAACCCGAAACAAAATCTAAGAAATATACTTAACGCCACTTTATTTATAGTACCCAGATTTTATTTATATACATCTCAAACATATCATTCGACGGATACAAATAAAAACTTGAAAGAAAAATTTAGTGGCAATAAACAAAACGGAAACCTAATACAGTGGTCAACTATACAATAATGCATCGCCTTTTGTGTTTTCAATGAGACTGGGAAAATATGTGATGCTTAGCTCCAATGAAAACTAGGAAATCCGTTTTTCGTTGTTCATAATTCCATATTACATTATTATAAGGGGTCAAATCGATTGATAGATAATACAATTCACAACGCGTATATAATGCCAGTGGGATCCTGAAGCAGACAAACGAAAATAAATCCATGTAACATTGAATTTTCTTAATCGGTGATTTGTCGTCTAAAAAGGGACTACAAATACACCTAACCCTTACCCTAATTTTGCACAAAAGGTACACATAGACTTACTATTTTGTTGTTTTTCAATAATCATTAAATTTGTATTACTTTAAGCTTAGAATTATTTTAGAATGACTAACTTACAAAGATCTTAAATAATACTTTTGAATCATTCCAATTATGTCTATAGCCTAACGTAGCCATTTTTCAGAAACTTAATTTTTGTTGACTGTTTTCGACAAAACCTTGTTTGTCCACAAATATTTGCTCTATGTACAGATTTACAACAAATATTTTTCAATTTAAAAAATAAGGATCCATGAAGGTGGCCAATGCGTTTCAAAGCAAAAGGGGGTAAATAAATCGCATAGAATTGCCGAATTTGAAGAACAAGACCAAAATTTGTTATCTTCGGCAGAAAAGTCTAAGCTTTTATAGAGGACATTAAATAAAATAAGTTTTGAATAGAAAACTCCAAATATTGAAGTGTAATCGAACATCTTTATTAACTAATTCTATCATAAAAGGGGAAAAGTCCAATTAGAATCTTTTGTTAACTTACTCCTTTGACAAATTAAGAGGAAATAATGAAAATACGAAATCCGTAGTTTTTATCACTTTTTGGTAGACAATTATCAAATATATAAATGCGATAATGTCCGACCGAAAATCGAGATTTTCCTACAAATCAGATTGAAAAACCTAGCAATTGTAAATTTGAATACCTTTGACAATTTCTATTTTAACGACGTATAGACTTGATCAATTCAAGTCGAATATATACTTTATTCATTAACAACCTTTAATCTAAATTTAACCAAAATGTAATTAAAAATAGCATTCTGATTGTGTGTTTTAATGATATACGCCCTCCCAAGTGCTTGAAATCCCCCTGTGAAAAGATTCTTCCAGTGTAAACACCTTATCGCCCGACTGTTGTGTTAATCTTTTGGACTTTGTTATCCTGATTTTTCGATATATTTAAACAAGTTTGAATTTATCGAAATAAATGGATACTTTTACCGCAGCAAAAAGTGCGATAAATTGAAATGGTAACATTGTACCGCTTAAACTGTGTATAAATATATCGCTTTCACTAAAAAAATAATGTAAATTTGCGACATGTTTAATAGGCCAAAAATAACTTAAATATCAATATGAGATGTTCAACAAATTGCACATTTGTTTTCCAAAGCGATAATTTAATACAGGTATGAATTTATCGGGGTACTAACCCTAACCCTAACCCTAACCCTAACCCTAACCCTAACCCTAACCCTAGTTTAGGTAAAGAAATGAACACGGTAAGTAAGCTTTTTCCTACCTCATTGAACATTGCTAACTTGTACAATGTCTAAACTCGGACCTGAAAGTGATGCAAGTTTGAGGCATCATAACTTTTGATCGGCGATAGGTAGCCCGGTTCTGTAAATTGTGTTAAACGGCGCAAGTCGTGTTCTGTCGGTCACAGTAAAGGGATTTGACGTCGGTTGAGTACACACGAGACTGGAATTATTTTCTAGGAACAAGATTTTCCTCTCAATGTAGGCGATTTTTTTACCATTTGGGTCCTTGTAGCTTCCAGATCGGAAAAATACCAACGAATTGGCGACAAAATTCGACAAAAACCGCTAGTACAAAGCCTGTTTGATCAAAAAACAATAGCCTGACTGAAAACAAACGTGCAGCTGAGACAGTGAAACAGTTATTTACAGGCGGGGCGCACGAAGAATATGTGCAAAAAATCCGAGAAAAAAAACGAACACAAAAAAGGGACAAAGAGAGAAAAAAAAAGAAGAAAAGAGAAGGCAAAAGGAAGAAAAAAAAATCAGTCGCTAATTAAAAAAAAAAAAAAAAAAAAAAAAAAAACCGGCTGCCTGCTTTCTCGCGGAGAAATGTTTTCTGGCTCGAAGCCGCGGCCGGCCTGCTTGCCCGAGGAACTTGGCGTCGACGAGAAAACCCAGGCCGCCTGCCTTCTCGCGGAAAAATATATTCCGGCTCGAAGCCGCGGCCGGCCTGCTCGCGCGGGGAACTTGGCTTCGACGCGAAACCCCCGGCCGCCTGCCTTCTCGCTGACAAATAGACTGAATGGGCTAGGAACAAAACCGATAAGAGATTCGTATTAAGTTTTTTGATGAAAAACTTGAAAATAATGTTTTTGGAAACATTGGGTCTACCATTGCCATGTTGGCCACGTTGTCGAAACCATTTTTTGCTGATTTGTCCCTGTTCCCTTGCTCCAATCGTCTCGAAAATAAAAAATTGGCCCCGTAGGAGCACTAATGTTTTACGGGCGAGCCAATGCAAAAAATCGCAAGTCTCTAGACAAAGCCGTTTTCGAGTTAGGTGTACCATGGGCATGCAAAATGGCAAAGGTTAATTGTTAACTTTAAGTGCTTGTATCTCGGTCATCTCTTGACCGATTTTAAAAAAATGAACCATGATTGTAAAGCCAATTGTTCATTCTCCAGACCTAGTTTAGGTAAACAAATGAACACGGTAAGTAAGCTTTTTCCTACCTCATTGAACATTGCTAACTTGTACAATGTCTAGACTCGGACCTGAAAGTGATGCAAGTTTGAGGCATCATAACTTTTGATCGGCGATAGGTAGCCCGGTTCTGTAAATTGTGTTAAACGGCGCAAGTCGTGTTCTGTCGGTCACAGTAAAGGGATTTTACGTCGGTTGAGTACACACGAGACTGGAATTATTTTCTAGGAACAAGATTTTCCTCTCAATGTAGGCGATTTTTTTACCATTCGGGTCCTTGTAGCTTCCAGATCGGAAAAATACCAACGAATTGGCGACAAAATTCGACAAAAACCGCTAGTACAAAGCCTGTTTGATCAAAAAACAATAGCCTGACTGAAAACAAACGTGCAGCTGAGACAGTGAAACAGTTATTTACAGGCGGGGCGCACGAAGAATATGTGCCGGCCTGCTCGCGCGGGGAACTTGGCTTCTACGCGAAACCCCCGGCCGCCTGCCTTCTCGCTGACAAATAGACTGAATGGGCTAGGAACAAAACCGATAAGAGATTCGTATTAAGTTTTTTGATGAAAAACTTGAAAATAATGTTTTTGGAAACATTGGGTCTACCATTGCCATGTTGGCCACGTTGTCGAAACCATTTTTTGCTGATTTATCCCTGTTCCCTTGCTCCAATCGTCTCGAAAATTAAAAATTGGCCCCGTAGGGGCATTAATGTTTTACGGGCGAGCCAATGCAAAAAACTGCAAGTCTCTAGACAAAGCCGTTTTCGAGTTAGGTGTACCATGGGCATGCAAAATGGCAAAGGTTAATTGTTAACTTTAAGTGCTTGTATCTCGGTCATCTCTTGACCGATTTTAAAAATTGAACCATGATTGTAAAGCCAATTGTTCATTCTCCAGACCTAGTTTAGGTAAAGAAATGAACACGGTAAGTAAGCTTTTTCCTACCTCATTGAACATTGCTAACTTGTACAATGTCTAGACTCGGACCTGAAAGTGATGCAAGTTTGAGGCATCATAACTTTTGATCGGCGATAGGTAGCCCGGTTCTGTAAATTGTGTTAAACGGCGCAAGTCGTGTTCTGTCGGTCACAGTAAAGGGATTTGACGTCAGTTGAGTACACACGAGACTGGAATTATTTTCTAGGAACAAGATTTTCCTCTCAATGTAGGCGATTTTTTTACCATTTGGGTCCTTGTAGCTTCCAGATCGGAAAAATACCAACGAATTGGCGACAAAATTCGACAAAAACCGCTAGTACAAAGCCTGTTTGATCGAAAAACAATAGCCTGACTGAAAACAAACGTGCAGCTGAGACAGTGAAACAGTTATTTACAGGCGGGGCGCACGAAGAATATGTGCAAATATCCGAGAAAAAAAACGAACACAAAAAAGGGACAAAGAGAGAAAAAAAAGAAGAAAAGAGAAGGCAAAAGGAAGAAAAAAAAAATCAGTCGCTAATTAAAAAAAAAAAAAAAAAAAAAAAACCGGCTGCCTGCTTTCTCGCGGAGAAATGTTTTCTGGCTCGAAGCCGCGGCCGGCCTGCTTGCCCGAGGAACTTGGCGTCGACGAGAAAACCCAGGCCGCCTGCCTTCTCGCGGAAAAATATATTCCGGCTCGAAGCCGCGGCCGGCCTGCTCGCGCGGGGAACTTGGCTTCGACGCGAAACCCCCGGCCGCCTGCCTTCTCGCTGACAAATAGACTGAATGGGCTAGGAACAAAACCGATAAGAGATTCGTATTAAGTTTTTTGATGAAAAACTTGAAAATAATGTTTTTGGAAACATTGGGTCTACCATTGCCATGTTGGCCACGTTGTCGAAACCATTTTTTGCTGATTTGTCCCTGTTCCCTTGCTCCAATCGTCTCGAAAATTAAAAATTGGCCCCGTAGGGGCACTAATGTTTTACGGGCGAGCCAATGCAAAAAATCGCAAGTCTCTAGACAAAGCCGTTTTCGAGTTAGGTGTACCATGGGCATGCAAAATGGCAAAGGTTAATTGTTAACTTTAAATGCTTGTATCTCGGTCATCTCTTGACCGATTTTAAAAAATGAACCATGATTGTAAAGCCAATTGTTCATTCTCCAGACCTAGTTTAGGTAAAGAAATGAACACGGTAAGTAAGCTTTTTCCTACCTCATTGAACATTGCTTACTTGTACAATGTCTAGACTCGGACCTGAAAGTGATGCAAGTTTGAGGCATCATAACTTTTGATCGGCGATAGGTAGCCCGGTTCTGTAAACTGTGTTAAACGGCGCAAGTCGTGTTCTGTCGGTCACAGTAAAGGGATTTGACGTCGGTTGAGTACACACGAGACTGGAATTATTTTCTAGGAACAAGATTTTCCTCTCAATGTAGGCGATTTTTTTACCATTCGGGTCCTTGTAGCTTCCAGATCGGAAAAATACCAACGAATTGGCGACAAAATTCGACAAAAACCGCTAGTACAAAGCCTGTTTGATCAAAAAACAATAGCCTGACTGAAAACAAACGTGCAGCTGAGACAGTGAAACAGTTATTTACAGGCGGGGCGCACGAAGAATATGTGCCGGCCTGCTCGCGCGGGGAACTTGGCTTCTACGCGAAACCCCCGGCCGCCTGCCTTCTCGCTGACAAATAGACTGAATGGGCTAGGAACAAAACCGATAAGAGATTCGTATTAAGTTTTTTGATGAAAAACTTGAAAATAATGTTTTTGGAAACATTGGGTCTACCATTGCCATGTTGGCCACGTTGTCGAAACCATTTTTTGCTGATTTATCCCTGTTCCCTTGCTCCAATCGTCTCGAAAATTAAAAATTGGCCCCGTAGGGGCATTAATGTTTTACGGGCGAGCCAATGCAAAAAATCGCAAGTCTCTAGACAAAGCCGTTTTCGAGTTAGGTGTACCATGGGCATGCAAAATGGCAAAGGTTAATTGTTAACTTTAAATGCTTGTATCTCGGTCATCTCTTGACCGATTTTAAAAAATGAACCATGATTGTAAAGCCAATTGTTCATTCTCCAGACCTAGTTTAGGTAAAGAAATGAACACGGTAAGTAAGCTTTTTCCTACCTCATTGAACATTGCTTACTTGTACAATGTCTAGACTCGGACCTGAAAGTGATGCAAGTTTGAGGCATCATAACTTTTGATCGGCGATAGGTAGCCCGGTTCTGTAAACTGTGTTAAACGGCGCAAGTCGTGTTCTGTCGGTCACAGTAAAGGGATTTGACGTCGGTTGAGTACACACGAGACTGGAATTATTTTCTAGGAACAAGATTTTCCTCTCAATGTAGGCGATTTTTTTACCATTCGGGTCCTTGTAGCTTCCAGATCGGAAAAATACCAACGAATTGGCGACAAAATTCGACAAAAACCGCTAGTACAAAGCCTGTTTGATCAAAAAACAATAGCCTGACTGAAAACAAACGTGCAGCTGAGACAGTGAAACAGTTATTTACAGGCGGGGCGCACGAAGAATATGTGCCGGCCTGCTCGCGCGGGGAACTTGGCTTCTACGCGAAACCCCCGGCCGCCTGCCTTCTCGCTGACAAATAGACTGAATGGGCTAGGAACAAAACCGATAAGAGATTCGTATTAAGTTTTTTGATGAAAAACTTGAAAATAATGTTTTTGGAAACATTGGGTCTACCATTGCCATGTTGGCCACGTTGTCGAAACCATTTTTTGCTGATTTATCCCTGTTCCCCTGCTCCAATCGTCTCGAAAATTAAAAATTGGTCCCGTAGGGACATTAATGTTTTACGGGCGAGCCAATGCAAAAAACCGCAAGTCTCTAGACAAAGCCGTTTTCGAGTTAGGTGTACCATGGGCATGCAAAATGGCAAAGGTTAATTGTTAACTTTAAGTGCTTGTATCTCGGTCATCTCTTGACCGATTTTAAAAATTGAACCATGATTGTAAAGCCAATTGTTCATTCTCCAGACCTAGTTTAGGTAAAGAAATGAACACGGTAAGTAAGCTTTTTCCTACCTCATTGAACATTGCTAACTTGTACAATGTCTAGACTCGGACCTGAAAGTGATGCAAGTTTGAGGCATCATAACTTTTGATCGGCGATAGGTAGCCCGGTTCTGTAAATTGTGTTAAACGGCGCAAGTCGTGTTCTGTCGGTCACAGTAAAGGGATTTGACGTCGGTTGAGTACACACGAGACTGGAATTATTTTCTAGGAACAAGATTTTCCTCTCAATGTAGGCGATTTTTTTACCATTTGGGTCCTTGTAGCTTCCAGATCGGAAAAATACCAACGAATTGGCGACAAAATTCGACAAAAACCGCTAGTACAAAGCCTGTTTGATCAAAAAACAATAGCCTGACTGAAAACAAACGTGCAGCTGAGACAGTGAAACAGTTATTTACAGGCGGGGCGCACGAAGAATATGTGCAAAAAATCCGAGAAAAAAAAACGAACACAAAAAAGGGACAAAGAGAGAAAAAAAAGAAGAAAAGAGAAGGCAAAAGGAAGAAAAAAAAATCAGTCGCTAATTAAAAAAAGAAAAAAAAAAAAAAAAAAACGGCTGCCTGCTTTCTCGCGGAGAAATGTTTTCTGGCTCGAAGCCGCGGCCGGCCTGCTTGCCCGAGGAACTTGGCGTCGACGAGAAAACCCAGGCCGCCTGCCTTCTCGCGGAAAAATATATTCCGGCTCGAAGCCGCGGCCGGCCTGCTCGCGCGGGGAACTTGGCTTCGACGCGAAACCCCCGGCCGCCTGCCTTCTCGCTGACAAATAGACTGAATGGGCTAGGAACAAAACCGATAAGAGATTCGTATTAAGTTTTTTGATGAAAAACTTGAAAATAATGTTTTTGGAAACATTGGGTCTACCATTGCCATGTTGGCCACGTTGTCGAAACCATTTTTTGCTGATTTGTCCCTGTTCCCTTGCTCCAATCGTCTCGAAAATTAAAAATTGGCCCCGTAGGGGCACTAATGTTTTACGGGCGAGCCAATGCAAAAAATCGCAAGTCTCTAGACAAAGCCGTTTTCGAGTTAGGTGTACCATGGGCATGCAAAATGGCAAAGGTTAATTGTTAACTTTAAATGCTTGTATCTCGGTCATCTCTTGACCGATTTTAAAAAATGAACCATGATTGTAAAGCCAATTGTTCATTCTCAAGACCTAGTTTAGGTAAAGAAATGAACACGGTAAGTAAGCTTTTTCCTACCTCATTGAACATTGCTTACTTGTACAATGTCTAGACTCGGACCTGAAAGTGATGCAAGTTTGAGGCATCATAACTTTTGATCGGCGATAGGTAGCCCGGTTCTGTAAATTGTGTTAAACGGCGCAAGTCGTGTTCTGTCGGTCACAGTAAAGGGATTTTACGTCGGTTGAGTACACACGAGACTGGAATTATTTTCTAGGAACAAGATTTTCCTCTCAATGTAGGCGATTTTTTTACCATTCGGGTCCTTGTAGCTTCCAGATCGGAAAAATACCAACGAATTGGCGACAAAATTCGACAAAAACCGCTAGTACAAAGCCTGTTTGATCAAAAAACAATAGCCTGACTGAAAACAAACGTGCAGCTGAGACAGTGAAACAGTTATTTACAGGCGGGGCGCACGAAGAATATGTGCAAAAAATCCGAGAAAAAAAAACGAACACAAAAAAGGGACAAAGAGAGAAAAAAAAGAAGAAAAGAGAAGGCAAAAGGAAGAAAAAAAAAATCAGTCGCTAATTAAAAAAAAAAAAAAAAAAAAAAAAACCGGCTGCCTGCTTTCTCGCGGAGAAATGTTTTCTGGCTCGAAGCCGCGGCCGGCCTGCTTGCCCGAGGAACTTGGCGTCGACGAGAAAACCCAGGCCGCCTGCCTTCTCGCGGAAAAATATATTCCGGCTCGAAGCCGCGGCCGGCCTGCTCGCGCGGGGAACTTGGCTTCGACGCGAAACCCCCGGCCGCCTGCCTTCTCGCTGACAAATAGACTGAATGGGCTAGGAACAAAACCGATAAGAGATTCGTATTAAGTTTTTTGATGAAAAACTTGAAAATACTGTTTTTGGAAACATTGGGTCTACCATTGCCATGTTGGCCACGTTGTCGAAACCATTTTTTGCTGATTTGTCCCTGTTCCCTTGCTCCAATCGTCTCGAAAATTAAAAATTGGCCCCGTAGGGGCACTAATGTTTTACGGGCGAGCCAATGCAAAAAACCGCAAGTCTCTAGACAAAGCCGTTTTCGAGTTAGGTGTACCATGGGCATGCAAAATGGCAAAGGTTAATTGTTAACTTTAAGTGCTTGTATCTCGGTCATCTCTTGACCGATTTTAAAAATTGAACCATGATTGTAAAGCCAATTGTTCATTCTCCAGACCTAGTTTAGGTAAAGAAATGAACACGGTAAGTAAGCTTTTTCCTACCTCATTGAACATTGCTTACTTGTACAATGTCTAGACTCGGACCTGAAAGTGATGCAAGTTTGAGGCATCATAACTTTTGATCGGCGATAGGTAGCCCGGTTCTGTAAATTGTGTTAAACGGCGCAAGTCGTGTTCTGTCGGTCACAGTAAAGGGATTTTACGTCGGTTGAGTACACACGAGACTGGAATTATTTTCTAGGAACAAGATTTTCCTTTCAATGTAGGCGATATTTTTACCATTCGGGTCCTTGTAGCTTCCAGATCGGAAAAATACCAACGAATTGTTCGAACATTTTGGTTTTGAGTACTTT
>CAXARO010001618.1:0-51824 GCA_963971305.1 Arcuatula senhousia
ATATTTAATTAAATGAATGTTTATTTTTGTATGTTGATTCTTAATAATTTTTAGTCATTTTTCATATTTGATCTTGCTACAATTTATTTAAATACAACTGACAAAGGATGACAAATGCCAAAGAAATAGAAGAAACATTTCCTGTTCAATGATACTCAATGTTTTCATATTGATTACAAGTGTTTATTGCTGTAGTTTGAATGAGGATGCTGACTATATTCTTAGTAAATCATTTATTAATAAGCAAACTTGCAGAGAAAGAAAAACAAGAAAAAATCGTGTATGTGTTATAGCGAGCATCGCAGATGCGAGCTTTACGGCATTGTGCATGTTTTGAGATGTGACGAGAAAACCGGGACAGGTCTACTTTAACGGAGCAAAAAAAATAATAGGCACTGAGCAAATAAAACAATAAACCCTTTTGGATTATAAAATATACATCATAAACAGTGATAAAACCCTCAATCCACTTGTTTATTTTCAATTGATTTTAAATAAGTATTGATCCTAGATATCTTCAACAATAATTTTCTAAAATGCATATGATTTGGGTGGAGTTGGGTCAGACTTTGCTGCTATCTTATTCCTTTTTGAAGGTTCCTTATTAGACTTATCCGGTCGAGAACATGGGTATATATATATTTTTTTGAATTATATAAATTTTTGATGCTGGCTAAATTGGCAGGGCCTTAATCATATCATTTAAAATATTAAAACCATATTTTATCAACCAGTGGAGAGTAAAGTAATTGCAGTATTACACATATGGGATTTTCATTTCGTAGCTGCATAGAGATGTTGGTTTGTCATGTTTTGTTTTATTCTCATTTTCACTATTTGAATCGCCGATAAGACTTTTAGCAACTCGAAAGGTGTGTTGCAAGGTATTCTGCTTACACCCTATACAGAGCAGCTAAGTTCAGTCTCGTAACGGCTTGTGATAGAGGTACTTATTGTTGTTTTAAAAGTTGTTTTTGTGTTGTCTGTTTCTTCGTCTGTTCTCGTTCATGTTGACTGATTTTGTTTTTGCGCTGTCTGACTTCTAAAATTCGAACACCCTACTGCTACTTTGCTGTTTTTTTCTCTCACAACAATGTGCATGCCAAACCTTAAGTCTACTCGAACAACAAAGGGAATGAATAATCCGCCACTAAGTCGCGTCCTGTTTTAGACCAGTTGGCGAATATTCCCACAACATAGCTTTGCTTGACGTAAGAGGCTACTGAGGGTCTTTGGAATCTGCCATCGAGTTAGTGCTTAGAACACAGAGCGACCAAGTGTTTCCCTTAAGTGGCTTATTAGGCTGACCCTCCTCCACAGGGGTTGTCTATAATACGGAAACTATGATGCTGACCTTAGTGGGCCAACGTGTATGTAAAATGCTACGCTTCATGCTCGTAAAACAACGTGCTCATTTACATTTTTATTTCTTTCATGTTCATCGCATTTACATACAGTGAGTGAGTGAGTTGATGCTTTACGCCCTTGCAACGCTATGTAGGTTATTTAAAGGCGATGAACATAAAAAAGTGATAAAATGAACATGAAATGATGATGATAAATGAAATATGGGGTTGTGTGGGAAACTAGGAAACAGTAAGTTTTGAAGACCACAGGAAAAGGGGGAACGTTGGGTAGGGGCAGAAAATTTAGACTATGTGGTGCATTACTTTGCAGTCCACAAAGGGGCCTTTTAAATGCATGAAGCGTGGTATTCGACACACACGTTGGCCCACTATGGTCGGCAGTCAGGTTTTCCGCATTATAGACCTAAACAAGGGCCATCCTATTCAGCCACCTAGGGTACACACTTGGTCGCTCTGTAAGCTCAGCACTGACCCGACGTCAGAATCCTCAGACCCTTAGTTGCCTCTTACGACAAGTGAGGCTCTGCTACGTGGGCCTATTCGCCACCCGGGCCCTGCATGACCCTTTACATACATGATACTTATTAAGTGTTGGAAGGGGGTAAACATCACCTCATTAACTCGCACTCTTGAATGCATATCGCAATATTGCAGCCGTTATCAACTATACTTTCGTAAAAGTACATCGAATAATAAGAAGATTGTCCCTGTTGTTGAGAACAATCAGTTCCTACAAAACGAGGTAAAAAAACCAAAATGGAGTAGAGTGTGACAGGAAAACAAGAGTCTTGATTGAAAATAGAACGGCTTCTGATATAATACATGTAAGAAGCAAAGGTGTACTGAAGGAATAATCGAGCATCGTTATTCCGAAAAGACAAAGACAAAATCGGTAGACAAAAATATCATCACAACGAAACAAACCACACAACAACAAAAAACAAAACAGACAAACAACAAAACCGCATTCTTCAACGTGAACGAGAATGAACTCAGGTGCTCCAGAAGAGCTAGTGAGTGAGTTAGAGAGTTGTTTTACGCCCTTGCAAAGCTATATAGGTTATTTGAAGAAGCAGAGGTACGAATGGGGCATCCGAATGTCAAAAGTCCGAAAGGGCAGTGACAAAACCAGTAAACACCAACAAAAACGGGACAAAAACAGACAACATGTAAAGCATTGAAACACAAAATAACTGAATATCAATCAATAACGCGAACTCCAGTCGAAAAAAGAATGAACTCAGGTGCTCTGGAATAGCAGTGACAAACCAACATCTGCACTCATCTGAGAGATCGAAATCCCATATTTGTCTATAAGTGCATGATGTCTTCCGTAAAATTGTTTGAGTGAAAACAGCAACCGAGGAGCAACATAATCCTGTGTGAGCAATTTTTGCGTTAGACGTGTCGCTCTGCTTTAGGAAATCGTTGTAAGTCCCGCACGCTCTGTAGTAACGAATCAATTGAGATACGTAAACTCTAATACTGGAGCGGACGGAATGTTTCTCCAACATGATGAACATGATGAAGGCGATGAACATGAAAAGGATGATAAAATGAACATGAAATGGAGATGATAAATGAAATATGGTGGGTTGGGAATCAAAGGAACAGTAATTTTGAAGACCACATCAAAAAGGGGAGAGGTGGTAGGGGCAGAAAATTTAGCCTTTATGGTGGTCTACAATGGGGTCTTTGACGTGCATGAAGCGTGGCAGTCTCCCTACGCGTACGCGTTGGTCCGCTTAGTTCAGCGGTCAGGATTTCCGTATAATAGACCTGGCAAACCCCGCGGGAGAAGGCCCCCCTTTTCTCTGTAAGAGTAAGCAGTTTCTACTAACTACAGCTAGCACACCCGTCACGTTGCTAAAGATCGGTTTAGTGTTGGTCAAATCCGGAAAGGATGGCATTACCAAACTTATGCCAAATAAACAACTGTGATCATCAGAGAGAAGGAAATCACGTATTTTTCTACAAACACATGAAGTCTTCCATAAAATTTCTTGAGTGAAGACAGCAACATAATCCTGTGTGAGCAATTTTTGCGTCAGACGTGTCGCTCTGCTAAGGAAATCGATGTAAGTCCCGCACGCTCTGGAGTAACGAATCAATTGAGATACGTATACTTTAATACTGGAGCGGACGGAATGTTGCTCCAACATGATGAACATGATGAAGGCGATGAACATGAAAAGGATGATAAAATGAACATGAAATGGAGATGATAAATGAAATATGGTGGGTTGGGAATCAAAGGAACAGTAATTTTGAAGACCACATGATAAAGGGGAGAGGTGGGTAAGGGCAGAAAATTTAGACTAAGCGGTGCACTACTTGGCGGTCCACAAAGGGGTCTTTTACGTGCATGAAGCGTGGCAGTCTCCAAACAAGTTGGCTCACTATGGTCAGCAGTCATGGTTTCCCTATTATAGACCTGGCAATCTTCGCGGACGAAGGCCACCCTTTTCTCCGGAAGCGTTATCACTTCCTGCTTGATATAGCACACTCCTCACGTTGCCATAGATCGATTTAGTGTTGGTCAAATACGGAAAGGATGACATTACCAAACTCTATGCCAAACCAACATCTGTGATCATCTGAGAGTTAGAAATCTCGTATTTGTCTACAAGCACTGATGTCTTCCGTAAAATTTCTTGAATAATGACAACAACCTGGGAGCAACATACACATATTTCAACAATTATGATTAGTTGAAACAGGGGCTACTAAGGTAAGTTTTCGACAAACATGTTATGTATTACTCATTAAACATTTGAAAATGTTTAATTCAATAGAAGTCTTATTCCTTTTTTAAACTTAGAAGCATTAAAATTTTGTTTCTATACCAGCTTTGAATCAATTTAGTCGATAACCGCTTGGGCATTGCTTTACGCTGAGGAGATGAACATATGTGAAGAAACAAGGGCAATCGGAGATGACAGATTTGACATCCACATGAAATCAAAGCGCTAAAGTGTAAAAAGGCAGAGTTAAATCTAAACACTAAAATAAAGAACGATCTGTTTTTCACAAACTTGGAACATATCAATTTTGTTCGTTTGTTGCGTCCACTTATAATAAACATTTCTTTAGAAATTCGTATATTTGGCTTCGCCCACTTGAATATATATAACGCATTGGTTAAATTAAAGGCTAAAGGTCAACAATGCTTAAGTGTACTTCAACTGGTGTAAAGTGTATCGATATATATGAATTTATTGCACATTTATATCGTATTTATATTAGGGGTATTAAGGTGTACCTCTTAGTTTAGACAACCTCTATCACATTTAATGCATTGAAACAATAATTATACATGATGAACATTCTATAAAAGATCCTCTGGTAGAAATATTGCCTGACCGATTTGCACTGTCTAGTCAATAAAAAAGCTTAAATAAGATAGCTATATGACTACATAGGGCTCTTCCCAAAAAGGAAGAATGAGTAGGATATGTTTTTAGTCTTCTGCATTGGGATCGAATGGGTCATAATCTTCTTTTTTTAGTTTAAACATATTTTATTTGTAATACATGTAGAACAACATGGATTGGACACAAGTAAATTCATACTTAGAGAGTCATCTCCGCAATACAACGAGAGACATTACAATGAAATATATAAGGTACAAGATCGTGCAATTTTAATTAAATAGAAAAAGAAATCAAATTGTCGAGCTATACGCAAATAATAAAACAAAGATAGAAGTATACAGAGGTAATGGAATTTCACGAAAAAAGAAAGAAACAAGTGAATGAGAGAGAGAAAAAGACAAAGGGCTCATGAGATGATTGCCTCTTAGAAAAAATACGTAATTGTAAATCTTTTGGATGTTATAAAACATGTTGAGTTTAATCTTTTAACGACCAAAACCAAATAAGTTCTTTAGCGTGCCAGATTCGTGACATGTTTCATAACCCGGTCCATTACAATGGTTTGCGGTCAGGTATTCGGTATGAGACTGACACGAAATAAGCAAAATAAATTCTTAACGAAATTTTTGTTTGTCTTATTTCAAACATGTTTATAACACAATTTTTATTTATTTTACTCACATGGTTGATATCATTGGTACTCTTAGGGTACGAGTATTTATTTATCTGTCAGTACACCTTCAAATATGTAGATGAGAAAAGCATCTTTTTGTAATATGAATACGGCAGCATGTATGATCAAATGATTGTTTGTGTATCCACTTTACTATTTGTTTTATCTGACATTGCCTTCTTCAATGTATTTGAAATGTGAGCTAAAATATAAACTTTTTTATCGACAAAAGTAGCTAGAGAGAGTGTATCCGATTATCTGTATCATATATTAGTAGGGTAGCAAGGATTTAAAAAAGCCTCTAGTTTTCGAGTTTGAGTTAATAGTATGACACACAGCTGAAAATATTATTTTATGAAAGGAAAATTATTGAACTTTCAATTTAGCTTGGTCGTCGTATTCTGGCGTGGTCACGTTCTTCTATTTTTGACGTTTTTTGACGTTACCCACAAAATGTTCATTTCACCACTGTTTTTGAAGTCAAATAAAAGAATCGTTAATCGGTCAAATTCAATGATAAAAGGTTTTGGACACAAGGATAATATGTTAAACTTGCCATCAATCAATAAAAAAAGGTATAAAGAAAACTTTATTCTACTCAAAGTCATCGTACCTTTTATATCAAAAATAATCATTGAATTTTGGCCTATTTTCTCATTTGTAACAAGATTCCGTTTCATGTATACAAAATGTTTCACGCGAATGTAAAGTAGGTTTGTTAAATCACATGTACACATAAATTAAGATTTTTAGGTATTGTAGTTTTAAAGAAATTTGGGATCAAAGATCATCAAACTATACCTGTGGCATTTTCGGATTAACACAAACCAGTCGTTGGTTTGGAATTCACACTATATCCGGTGACAAAAAAAACACGTGTGTTTGATTTACAATTTTAAAATATTCCTATTTATAGCTATAAATAGGGTGATTTGATTGACATATTTACTTTTGATGCATGGATTGTCTATAATTATTGTGTTAAACTTTCTTATTTTTGATAGTTTTGCACTTCTTTAGGGTGTAAATTATAATTTACAAAACAAATACGTGGGACATGTTTATTTTCCGTATAGAATAATAAGATTACTTCGCCGAGAAGAGCACCACTATCTGTCTGCATACGTACACCAGCATACCCCAGGCATAATGATACCGGAAGAGCATCACTATACCGGACGTTTTTATCAGATAAAAATAAACAAGGGATATTCCAGATTGTTTAAATAAATTCAATAGTTCTGATGAATTAAAATTGATTTGCATGTAATATATGAATTAAAGAATGGTTATGCATGTAAAGGATATTTTATTAGTGATGAATATCTAATGATATTTATTTTTATCAGTACAATAACGATTTTTTAGTGTTAAAACCATTTTATCTATTTAATAAGGTATAAAAATTTGCCGTACACTGATTGTATTTGTTATTATGATTAATGAACTAAGAAATATCGTTATATCATTGGCTCTAGTCTTGTTCAGCACAAACCGCTCTCAGTTGCTTAATTATGTATAGTTAACTTCCACACTTTAATGACGGACATTACAAAGCCGAATTCGTAATAAAAGTAGCCGGACTTTTATGATTAGTCTCTAATCTTCAGGTAAATGCCATTACAGCAGAAACATAATAAAGCAACACAAACAAGATTAGTACTAATTAGAGTTTATGTCTATCTTACATTTGTTACTTGTATAGCATATTGAGGCCAAATGTTTCATACCGTATTTTTACATAGACCTGGAAAGGCCTTAAAGTGGAAAATAACTTGTTAAAAACTCTTTTGGGCCATTTTTTTTTGTTTCGGTTAAAATATTGAACCATATTTCTGCGTATAAAATTCTTAGATTGAATCAAATTAAACATGGCGCTGTTAAGCATTGATGACATAACTTATGAAAATTTTGATGAAATATTAGTACTAATTAAGTTGGATACGTGCAATGACAGGTGCAGTGGTGATATCATGTCATACCACTGTTCACTTTGTCCTGTGTCCAAATATAAGCATAGAAAACGGAGCAAAGTTTTGGAACATCTTCATGTCCCGGGGGAGAGGGGGGATACTTCATATTTATTGGTATACGAGGACGTGCGGTGGATTCGGGAAGTAAATTTGAAATTTTCAGTATTTATTTGGTGTGCCATTTTTTCTTCTTGTATTAATTTAGGTTTAATTTTACATATGACATTAATACTTGGTAAGATATTAGTATGAGTTCAGGTATAAAAATTCCTTATAAATTATCTCATGACTATTAAATCTATTATACACTTGCAAGAATTTTGCTGAAGAGTTTCTAGCTCTACCACAATGAGTGCATTTTTTGTGGGTAGTATTTTCATTCGTACTATTTATTAGGGTATCAAAATCCAGAGTATTAGTATTTATTCGGGTGCCATTTTCAGACCTGCTGTCGCACGTCCACGTACTAAAGCTAAGAAAGAAACCCATCCGGGCTTTATGTACAATTGAAAACGGGAATACAAGGACTATATAAACAGTAAGTTCTTTCGAAGATTAGATACTAGATAATACTACTAGTATATAAGCCTAATTTTGACGATTATGAGATGTGGAATATGTTTACACGACACAACCTACTAAAACGGCAATTTAACAAAGTCCTCAATGGAAAACAGTCAGCAGTCTACATGTATAATGTATGGAAAGCCGGAGTGGACCCCCGCACTTACAAATTATTTTCCATTGGTTTCAATGGGAAATTTCTAAGTTCGGCAATTCAATAAATTCCCGCAGTTACAAATTATTTTGCCTGTTTTCCGCACTTACAAATTATTCTTCTTGTTTTCCGCACTTACAGATTATTTTTCTTGTTTTCCGCACTTACAGATTATTTTTCTTGTTTTCCGCACTTACAAATTATTATTCTCTTTTTCCGCACTTACAGATTATTTTTCTTGTTTTCCGCACTTACAGATTATTTTTCTTGTTTTCCGCACTTAAAAATTATTCTTCCCCTTTTTCCGCACTTACAAATTATTTTTCTTATTTTCCGACGTTACAGATTATTTTCTTGTCTTCCGCGCTTACAAATTATTTTATCATCAAAAAATGTAAGAAGGGAAGCAACTCCAGCTTACAAATAAACACAAAACCTACACGTACAAAGTGTAAAGGCGGGGTTTTGACGACAGATATTCATGCCCCTAAGCCTGTTGACTGGTTTTCAAGATGATAAACCTGTCAATTGCTGTCCCATTGGTACATGTATAGCGTCAAATACAAAAGGGGATCCGATCCCAGCTTACAATCAAGCATAGAAAACCCGCATTTACATCTCGGTTTTTGAAGGTTTTCACGAGATGTAAAGGCGGGGTTTTGACGACAGATAGTCATGCCCCTAAGCTTGTTGACTGGTTTTCAAGATGATAAACCTGTCAATTGCTGTCCCAATGGTACATGTATAGCGTCAAATACAAATAGGGATCCGATCCCAGCTTACAAACAAGCGTAGAAAACCCGCATTTACATCTCGGTTTTTGAAGGTTTTCACGAGATGTAAAGGCGGGGTTTTGACGACAGATAGTCGTGCCCCTAAGCTTGTTGACTGGTTTTCAAGATGATAAACCTGTCAATTGCTGCCCCATTGGTATATGTTTAGCCTCAAATTCACAAAGGGATCCGATCACAGTTAACAAACAAGCGTAAAAATCCCGCATTTACATCTCGGTTTTTGAAGGTTTTCACGAGATGTAAAGGCGGGGTTTTGACGACAAATATTCATGCCCCTACGCTTATTTACTGGTTTTTAAGATGATAAACCTGTCAATTGTTGTCCCATTGGTACATGTATAGCGTCAAATACAAATAGGGAACCCATCCGAGCTTACAAATAAGCTTAGAAAACCGGCATTTACATCGTTAAGTTTTAAACGTACTGCGCATGCCTGGAAAAATATATTTAATTTCCGGTTATTACTGGATCATGCCATGTGTCGACAACTGCAAAGATCGAGACTACCAGTGTATTAAGGATTTGTATCTATAGTAAAGTATAATATTTTAATTGATTTAAATGATGTAAAGGTAGGGGAAAGACGTACATCTCAGACTCGGAATCCGCATTGATTAAATTTACAATATATCGCACTTTTCACCTTTGGCTTTGGCTTTGGCTTTGAACTTGTTGAATGACTTTCGTTTTTGTACATGTACATGTATGCCTTTTAAATCTTTCGTTGCAACATTTGCTGTTTTATTTTCAAATTAATAATTTACTATCGGTTTGTTGTCATTTAAATCACATGCACTTAAAATTAGTGTAAACAAACTAACAGGTTGGGGAGTATGCCCCAAATCAAGGATAATACCCAGAAACGCTTGAAGTGATAACAGAACAAATCAAATCAAAGTTTTATTTATAGTCGGTACATTACATAACAATAAAACACAAGCTCTAGCGAGCTTTTAACACCAATGATTGTTTTTAATTTTTAAATACAAATGGAATTTAAACAGTAATTTTAGAAATAGGTAGTATTTGTAAATTCTATGTGTATCCCCTTGCATAAGAAAAGGAACTTTTGGCTGCAGAAGTGCATAAAAGGGGCTTAAAGTTTCAAATACCCCAAAACAAGGATAATACCCGTTTTCGGGCATACTCCCAAACCTGACTATTCACTAATACAATGTAAATGACCATGAATCATGATCACCCCCCTTTTTTGTCTTGCATTGTACATTTGTACATGTGGCTTATTGTGGGTATACATACATGTACATGAAACCCACAAGCTAGTTTGACCTATTCACATTTAGTATATTTGTTATACCCCATGCAACAAATTGTGAAGGATATTCTGATTTTGACTGGTGTGATCAAATACGTACATGTATCTCAGCAACTAACAATCGTAGGATTTTGATATGTAGCTTCAGGTAGGGTACCCATATGGTGTTATTCCTTTTCATGTCTGTCGATAATCTACTTCCTTTTTAACAAGCTGACTAAGACTTTTTTCACTAAAATTTCAGAGTTGACAATTTCTGTAACAGATTTCTCAGCAACTATATATCATATGCTTTTGATATTTGGTATGCAATGGTACCTAGCTTCAAGTAGGGGTCCTACATGTATATGTTTTAAGGTCTGTTGTCCATATTCTTCCTGTTAAAAGAGCTGACCTAAATTTTTTTCTCTAAATTTTCAGGGTTGAAAATTTCCATAACAGATTTCTCAGCAACTATATATCAAATGCTTTGATATTTAGTATGTAGCTTCAAGTAGGGGTCATATAAAATGTTTGGATATATTTTCAGGTCTGTTGGCCATATTCGTCCTGTTAAACATGTTAAATGAGCTTAGCTGACTTGGACTTTTTGATATTTGGTGTATGTAACCTAAGGTAGGGGTTCCATATGATAGGATACTATATTTATACAGGTCTGTTGATTAATATCTTTTTATTGTTTTACAAGCCGACTTAGACTTTTTCATTAAATTTTCAGGGTTGAAAATTTCTGCAATGGATTTCTCAGCAATTATTCTACCTGTTTAACGAGCCGACTTAAAACGACAACAACTCTGACTTCTGATTCCCAACTCAAAAAAGATAGTCTATGTTTAAAATGTGAACATATGGGTACATGTTTGTGAGCATGCTAACTAAGGTTCTGTCAATAGTTTTTTTATAATAACATACAGGACCTATATATACATGTATTATATTTAAAAGGATATTGTCTATGAATTTTTTTTTTTTTTCAATAACTAAAAAATGCCAACAGACAACTTGTTTTGTCTAATTTTAGACATATGAGTATATAAAAATACTGCTATGGTTCCAAATAAATCTAAAAATGGAAAAACAATAATCACTAAATAATAATTGTAAAGCTTTACAATAATTCATATTCATGAGCTTAATCTCACCTTAAGGATGCATACTGTTTTTAATTTTGTTTATTAACTTTGCTAGTTCAAAATCACGGCCAGTACACTCTATCTCAAGGTTTTAGCCCGTAGAAATATTCACGGTGACGAAATTGCCAAAGTCACAAAAACAAAGAAAGTAACATTTATGGCTTGTGTATTATAAATGAAGATGATTTAGAGAGTTCACATTGAATTTGGTTGATTTTTCACCACATTTAAGTCTTCAGGAAAAAAAAACATCCTAGATCCCAATCGATGGGAAATAAACCAAGTTGAAGGCAAATTTGGTAACAAATTGATCCGCAAAGTTTTCTTTTATTACATTTTGGTCTAAATGATAAAAAAGATAAGGGGAAAAATGTGATTTTGGTAGACAATATGCATGATATGCCTTTAGTATATGACCTGGCATTAACAGATCTGCAGTTAAGATTCTCCCCCGAAATTAAAACAGAATTCTAAGCCCCCCACCCTTGTGTCAACATGAAAATTAAACATGTACATATGTGACCTGACATTCATGAATCTGAAATAAAGATCCCCCCAAGAAACTAACATAATACATGTGTGACCTGGTATTCACCGATCTGAAATAAAGATCCTCCAAGAAACTAACATTATACTTGTGTGACCTGGCATTCACGGATCTAAAATAAAGATCCTCAAAGAAACTAGCATTATACTTGTGTGACCTGGCATTCACCGATCTGAAATAAAGATCCCCCCAAGAAACTAACTTTATACATGTGTGACCTGGCATTCACCGATCTGAAATAAAGATCCCCCAAGAAACTAACTTTTTACATGTGTGACCTGGCATTCACCGATCTGAAATAAAGATCCCCCCAAGAAACTAACTTTATACATGTGTGACCTGGCATTCACCGATCTGAAATAAAGATCCCCCCAAGAAACTAACTTTATACATGTGTGACCTGGCATTCACCGATCTGAAATAAAGATCCCCCAAGAAACTAACTTTTTACATGTGTGACCTGGCATTCACCGATCTGAAATAAAGATCCCCCCAAGAAACTAACTTTATACATGTGACCTGGCATTCACCGATCTGAAATAAAGATCCCCCCAAGAAACTAACTTTATACATGTGTGACCTGGCATTCACCGATCTGAAATAAAGATCCCCCCAAGAAACTAACTTTATACATGTGTGACCTGGCATTCACCGATCTGAAATAAAGATCCCCCCAAGAAACTAACTTTATACATGTGTGACCTGGCATTCACCGATCTGAAATAAAGATCCCCCAAGAAACTAACTTTATACATGTGTGACCTGGCATTCACTGATCTGAAATAAAGATCCCCCCAAGAAACTAACTTTATACATGTGTGACCTGGCATTCACCGATCTGAAATAAAGATCCCCCAAGAAACTAACTTTTTACATGTGTGACCTGGCATTCACCGATCTGAAATAAAGATCCCCCCAAGAAACTAACTTTATACATGTGTGACCTGGCATTCACCGATCTGAAATAAAGATCCCCCCAAGAAACTAACTTTATACATGTGTGACCTGGCATTCACCGATCTGAAATAAAGATCCCCCAAGAAACTAACTTTTTACATGTGTGACCTGGCATTCACCGATCTGAGATAAAGATCCCCCCAAGAAACTAACTTTATACATGTGTGACCTGGCATTCACCGATCTGAAATAAAGATCCCCCCAAGAAACTAACTTTATACATGTGTGACCTGGCATTCACCGATCTGAAATAAAGATCCCCCCAAGAAACTAACTTTATACATGTGTGACCTGGCATTCACCGATCTGAAATAAAGATCCCCCAAGAAACTAACTTTTTACATGTGTGACCTGGCATTCACCGATCTGAAATAAAGATCCCCCCAAGAAACTAACTTTATACATGTGTGACCTGGCATTCACCGATCTGAAATAAAGATCCCCCCAAGAAACTATATACATGTGTGACCTGGCATTCACTGATCTGAAATAAAGATCCCCCCAAGAAACTAACTTTATACATGTGTGACCTTGCATTCACCGATCTGAAATAAAGATTCCCCCAAGAAACTAACTTTATACATGTGTGACCTGGCATTCACCGATCTGAAATAAAGATCCCCCAAGAAACTAACTTTATACATGTGTGACCTGGCATTCACTGATCTGAAATAAAGATCCCCCCAAGAAACTAACTTTATACATGTGTGACCTGGCATTCACCGATCTGAAATAAAGATCCCCCAAGAAACTAACTTTTTACATGTGTGACCTGGCATTCACCGATCTGAAATAAAGATCCCCCCAAGAAACTAACTTTATACATGTGTGACCTGGCATTCACCGATCTGAAATAAAGATCCCCTCAAGAAACTAACTTTATACATGTGTGACCTGGCATTCACCGATCTGAAATAAAGATCCCCCAAGAAACTAACTTTTTACATGTGTGACCTGGCATTCACCGATCTGAAATAAAGTTCCCCCCAAGAAACTAACTTTATACATGTGTGACCTGGCATTCACCGATCTGAAATAAAGATCCCCCCAAGAAACTAACTTTATACATGTGTGACCTGGCATTCACCGATCTGAAATAAAGATCCCCCCAAGAAACTAACTTTATACATGTGTGACCTGGCATTCACCGATCTGAAATAAAGATCCCCCCAAGAAACTAACTTTATACATGTGTGACCTGGCATTCACCGATCTGAAATAAAGATCCCCCCAAGAAACTAACTTTATACATGTGTGACCTGGCATTCACCGATCTGAAATAAAGATCCCCCCAAGAAACTAACTTTATACATGTGTGACCTGGCATTCACGGATCTGAAATAAAGATCCCCCAAGAAACTAACTTTATACATGTGTGACCTGGCATTCACCGATCTGAAATAAAGATCCCCCCAAGAAACTAACTTTATACATGTGTGACCTGGCATTCACCGATCTGAAATAAAGATCCCCCATGAAACTAACATACATGTGTGACCTGGCATTCACTGATCTGAAATAAAGATCCCCCCAAGAAACTAACTTAATACATGTGTGACCTGGCATTCACCGATCTGAAATAAAGATCCCCCAAGAAACTAACATTATACTTGTGTGACCTGGCATTCACTGATCTGAAATAAAGATCCCCCATGAAACTAACATTATACATGTGTGACCTGGCATTCACCGATCTGAAATAAAGATCCTCCAAAAAGTAAATGAAACAAAAATGTTGTCAACACAGAAACTAACTTTGAACACGTTCATTGATCTGAAATAAAGATCCTCCTACAAAAAAGAATTCTAGCCCCCCCCCCCCCTGAAAGAAAAAAAAAACATGTTTCTTTTTTTCTACCTACCCTTTATTTCACGCCTAATTCCCTGCTCATTTTATTACCATTTCTTTCTTAAGCACAGTTTAACTTTATTTTTACTCTGGTAAATAAAGCTATATCCTATAATTTATCCTATTTTATTGCCCTTAAAATGTCATATTTTTCGTTTTTCTAGGCTACATGTATTCTTATGAAAATGAAAAGAAAGAGATCAAAAGTTGCTCAGTTAATGTGCAAAATTTCAGGTCAATCAGACATACCATGTTTAAGAGTTGTTGCCTTGAAAATGTGAATTTTGCAGATTTTCACTTTTTGTGCAATTACTGTGAACACGAAAGGAGATAAATAATCAATGTAAGAATACAAGTTGTTCAGTTAATTCAAATCTATCACTGTGCCAAATATCAGGTCAATCCGACGACCTATTTTAGAGATATTGCCCTTGAAAACTTAATTTTTTGCAGCTTTTCACATATGATCAAATTAAGCATTTTAAATCAGAATGTTGTGTATTTATGGATTTTTTTAATCCTCATTTATATAAATGTAGATTGTGTCGTGTACACTCATTCCACAACTCATTACTTTCTATTATATTTTATTGCTCTTAATTATTTTTGTTGAAATTCTGTTTAATGTTTTGAATATTTCATCAACATTCACATTAATTTTTTTTATGCTGCTGTAACGACATGTCTGGGGGGGGCATTAAGTTTTACTAGTGTCCGTCTGTACGTACGTCCGTACATACAAATTTCTTATGCCCCTGCGACCACCTGTCGGAGGGGGGCATCAAGTTTTACTCATGTCTGCTGTACGTACGTACATCCATCCATACGAATTTCCGTCAAGCTTTTCTCAGAAACCATGGAATTTATTTGAAACTTGGTAGGATGGTTCAGTATGACAACCTTAACATCCTTAGCGACTTTCAGGTCTATCAGAAATCTACTTCCTGTTTAGGACTAGGCTGATATGAAAATCAACTTGAAAATTTCTGTCAATCTTTTCCCAGTAACTGTACAAGGGAATGATTTGAAACTTGGTAGAATGGTTCATTATGACAAACGTATGTTCTAAGCAACTTTCAGGTCTGTCGGACATCTTCTTCCTGTTTGGGACAAGGCCAATATGAAAATCTACGAAAAATCAACTTGAAAATTTCTGTCAAGCTTTTTTCATAAACCATATGGATATGATTTGAAACTTGGTATGAGATGATTCAGTATGACAAACTGTATGTCCTAAGGGACTATAGGTCTGTTGGACATCTACTTCCTGTTTGGGGCCTAGTGGGGGCATCTGTGTGACAGTGTCCCAGGGACACATTCCTTCTTTATATTGAGTTCATCACTAAATTGTGTCAATGGTTTTGATATTTATTGTTTTGTTACATTGCTACTGGGGGTCAAAAAGGGGCCACACCCAAAAAATCAACTTCTTATACGACCACAAAAAATTACGGACGGATAATGGTATGATGCTGTCGTCGTTGTCGTCGTCGTCTGTGGACACTTTGGTTTCCGTGCAATAACTTGAGTAAATGTTGACCAAATGTTATGAAATTTTGACATGATGTTTGTTACCACCTAAGGAAGGTTGATGTTGTATTTGGGGGTTGTGGCCCCTACCATTTTAGAAAAAAGGGCCAAAAAGGGCTAAAATGGGTGTATTGACAAAACTGTTGTAGAATGTTTATTATTCATTCGATTTTAAAAATTCTTTTTAGCTCACCTGGACCGAAGGTCCATGTGAGCTATTACCATCACTTGGCGTCCGTCGTCGTTGTCAGATGACCCCTTCTAGGGGTTACGGCCATCAAAATAACATTTTGCATGTTTGTGGCCTACAGAATGAAAACTATTGCTGAAAGAGAAAAGCTGTTGCTTGCTAAAACATTCAGTTCATTGTCTTCATAGGGCCGAAGTTGGCAGATGATCCCTTAAAGGGGTAATGGCCCTTTAAAGGTGAAACTTATAGAATGAAAACTATTGCAGATAGAAAAAGACATTTAGCTATACAAAAGTCTTCATAGGGTTGACATCAAGACCAGGTGAGCGATTCAGGCTCCTGTGAGCCTCTTGTTTGTAAGATGAAATAAATTGTTTTTAAAAAGTCAACTGACAGATTTTTTTTCCTTAGACTTTTCATTCAATTGTTTATTATTTCAGATGATAGCACGAGAAAAAGTTTAGATTTCCTGACAGTAGATGATTAAGACCTCAAAGCCAAAACAAAAGGTAAAATATCTTATTAATTTTTTATTCCAAATCTACAAAAGTAGGGCATATAGTGGTTGGGTAAGTTCGTTCGTCCCATGTCCATCCGTCCCAAATGTTGCGAGATGGGGCATCAAGTCTTTTGGACATATGTTTGTTTGTCATTAATATTATTTGTCCATTCTTTCTTGATTTTAGCATTTTCACACACAAATTTTCAAAATTCAAACAAACAAACTAATTTGTTAGTGCGGGGCCCGGGAGGCGAATAGGCCCGCAGCAGCGCTAAGCTTGTCGGTAAAAGTCCACTAAAGAGCGCTCAGAAACCTGACATCGGGGTCAGGCCGCTTTGCCCACAAAGCGACTGGGATGTGTGCCCCAGGTGGTTGAATGGGGCAGCCCTGACATCGAGAGATGTGGGGTCGTCAGGCGATAATGCGGAAAACCTGACTGCAAACCATAGTGGTGCACCGTGTTGGGAAAAATGTCACGTTCCTCGCACGTTAAAGAACCCTGCTGCAGGTCTCGGTAAGAGAAGGACCCGTAGGATCCCCATGCAGGAGGCTAAATTTCTCATCCCTACCCATCACTCCTTTTTCCAGTGGCAGTCAAAACTCTCCTACCCGATTGGCCTTGTGTCCCCATTTCCTCCACTTCATCATCATTTCATGTTCATTGTATCACCACGTTCATGTTCATCTCCCGGATATAGCTGAAATCGCGCTGCTAGGGAGTAAAGCAATAACTAACTAACTAACTAATCTACTCCTAGCATGTCTGGTGAAGGTTAATCCAGAAAAGCGCTTCACACGCAGTGAAATTTTGCTATTGTACATTTATTAAATCATTTCAATATGTGGACCGTGTCTTTCTGGCACATATTCCGTATTCTTTCTTTTTTAATAATAAATATATGAATGTTTTTCTGAGAAAAAAAAATCCTCATGTATGCATTTTATCAGGTTCAAATACTTGCACATTAGATACACATAAAATGAGATATCTAAATATATTTATCAAAGACAAATGGGAATGGGGTAATTATATTGATATTGTCAAGTATATCCCATCATGTTGTCTCTTAAAGTCATGTTGAAAAAAGTGAATTGTACATTATATATTTTTCATGTTCTGCTTCTTGTGTTAGAATTTTCTATTGTGCAGGCGTATTTATGAAGTAAAACTTAAATAGTTTTTGTGTTACTCTATAAAAAACTATTTATGTGGTATTTATCATGTTTATATGTTAAAACATGTTAAATCTATTCTCTTCAGCCCTATATATACATGAATGAGGAGTTATGGTCCTGTAAAGGTAAAAATATTGTTTTCATGTTTTTGCCCCATAGACTGAAAGTGTTGCAGATAGAGAAAAGCTGTTCCTTGCTTAAATTCTGCTCATTAACCTCTACAAAAATTTCCATTACTAATAGATCAAAATTGTCAGATGACCCCTTCTAGGGGTAATAGCTCATAGAAAGACTCTTATAGCTTAAGGACCAGGTGAGAGATTCATGCTCCTCAGAGCCTCTTGTTTTGATTGTTTTAATTCAAAAAAGTTTAAAACACCAGGTATCTTGCCTTGTACTGAACATGGTTGGTATCTTGGTGCTGGTTCCCCTTTAAAACATTTTGGGTGTGATTACTTCTCTTTTGATATTTTTTTATTACCTCAATTATTTTGATTCAAATGCTGCTGATGAGAGGTTACTCCTTTGAATATGCGTAACAGCTTTATTTTCATTTTTTTAGGCTCTTTAATTTTAATTGACCGACAATCTTATAGGAGTTATTGACCCTTCAAGTTTAACAATTGCATTTTTTTAAATGATTTGAAGACCCGGTTGGAGCCTCTTGTTGACATTACACATGAAAGTTTAAAAATAGGTTCAGCCTGGTTAAATGTTAAAATGGTTAAAGTAAATTAACTTGTAACTTGTAATCACAATTAATTAAGTCAGTTTTCAATAGATGAATGTTGCACTTGTAATTGTGTAATTCACAAATAAGGATGCATTATACATTTCAACACGTGTACATGTATGAAATTCTTTACTTGCAGAAGATCTTACAATGTCACTGACAAAAAAATTGCAAGACAGTTATAAAGACCAAAAGTTCTGTGATGTTGTTTTGCTTTCTAAAGATGACAAAAGTATTAAATGCCATTCTATTGTTTTAAAAATGTATAGTCAATATTTTATTGAAAAACTATCTTCAAAGTGGTCAGATGGAGAAAAGATGGATGAAGTAATTGTAGATTGTAAGGATTTTCAATTTGATGTCTTAAAGATGATGGTAGACTTTATGTATGAATTGGCTATTGATCTGGATTATTCAAATGTAGAAAGTTTGTTGCATATTTCTTCTTTTCATCTTATTGATGACTTGTTAATGCACTGTTCAGATTTTTTGTGCAACAGTATTAACATTGACAATGCATTTAATATTTTAAATATTTCAGATAGATTTTCTGTACTAAATGTGAAACAGACATGTCTTGATTTTATTGATTGTAACTTTGTAGAGATATGCTCACTAAATCCTGAAGATTTTTTATCTTTGTCTGTTACTGTCATAGTTGACATTTTGAAAAGAAATTCTTTAGTTGCAAGTGAAGAATTTATTTTTGAGCAAATATGGCTATATTGCTCTGTGCAAGATATAAATGTTTGGGGAAATTTTGTGCCATACATTAGATTTTGTTTGATGCACACTGCCTTTTTTGCATCAAAATGTGTTTTTGAAAATATTATGTGTAATGAGATATGCACTAAGATTTTTAAGTTTCTGTCATGTACAGATGAGGCATGTCATTTGCCTGGTAGTGAAATACCAAGAAAAGGTTATTGTAAGAATGATTTTCTTGTACAGCGTTTTTTGAAATCTGAAGGGTTAATGAAATGCAGTACCTTAAATGGTGAAAGGTTGTCATTTTGTGTTAACGAAGATTGTTTTCTTCAGACAGTTTTTGTGTTTGGAGCCATAAACAAATCTTATATGGTTGTCATTAAAGTATTTAAAACTGAGTCTGAACTCTTGTTGAGTGAAATAAATAGAAGAATTATGTGTACTGAGGAACATGTACAGTTTCCAATGATGTTGCATAAGCCAGTGAAAATCAGTGCCAATAACCTGTATACCATTCAGTTATTTGTTGAAGGTACAGAAACTGTGTGTGGTTTGATGGGGGCCAAATGCAGGATGTGCATTAACGAAAAAAGTTTATCTTTAAAAGTGGATTTTAAAGAACCTTGTGGTGGTGGCAACACTGATGTTCAGAAAGGGCAGTTTCCAATGCTTGTTTTTTTTAAAAAGTAGATACATTTATAATGTTGCAACCTATAAAACACATGGTATTTACATAATTTATATACTGTTTTGTCTGTAAAAACCATGCAAAATGTGTTACACTACTTAGATCTTTGTAAAAATTTTGTAAATTTTATATTCATCTTATTATACCCCTATACCCCCCACTTCAAAAGTGGGGGGTATATAGTGATAGGGGTGTCCGTCCGTCCTTCCGTCCGTCCTTCCGTCCGTCCTTCCGTTACACTTCAGGGTACCCATCTCTTATCCGCAACTCCTCCTTAACCCCTTGTTGGATTTTCATGAAACTTACACACAATCTTTGTGACATAATGTAGATGTGCACCTACTATTTTAAAATTTGATCAGAATGATTTTTGGGGTTTCCCATAGCAAAACATGGACTTAGCCATTCGGCTACATGGGGGTGCCCACCTCTTATCCGCAACTCCTCCTAAACCCCTTGATGGATTTTCATGAAACTTACACACAATCTTTGTGACATAATGTAGATGTGCACCTAATATTTTAAAATTTGATCAGAACGATTTTTGGGGTTTCCCATAGCAAAACATGGACTTAGCCATTCGGCTACATGGGGGTACCCATCTCTTATCCGCAACTCCTCCTAAACCCCTTGATGGATTTTCATGAAACTTACACACAATCTTTGTGACATAATGTAGATGTGCACCTACTATTTTAAAATTTGATCAGAATGATTTTTGTGGTTTCCCATAGCAAAACATGGACTTAGCCATTCGGCTACATGGGGGTGCCCACCTCTTATCCGCAACTCCTCCTAAACCCCTTGATGGATTTTCATGAAACTTACACACAATCTTTGTGACATAATGTAGATGTGCACCTACTATTTTAAAATTTGATCAGAATGATTTTTGTGGTTTCCCATAGCAAAACATGGACTTAGCCATTCGGCTACATGGGGGTGCCCACCTCTTATCCGCAACTCCTCCTTAACCCCTTGTTGGATTTTCATGAAACTTACACACAATCTTTGTGACATAATGTAGATGTGCACCTACTATTTTAAAATTTGATCAGAATGATTTTTGGGGTTTCCCATAGCAAAACATGGACTTAGCCATTCGACTACATGGGGGTGCCCATCTCTTATCTGCAACTCCTCCTAAACCCCTTGATGGATTTTCATGAAACTTACACACAATCTTTGTGACATAATGTAGATGTACATCTCCTATTTTAAAATTTTATCTGATTAATTTTTTAGGGGGGTGGGGGGTATTTATTTGTGAGCTGCAGCTCACAGTTTTTCTAGTTTTTGTCTTGCCTGCGAAGCATAGGTAATATGCTTTATTGGTGGTTGAAGCTTTAACTTTTTCAGTTAAGGGAGTATGAACCTGAGATTTTTTAGTCCCCTAGCAGCGAAAGCCGAAGGGGACTATAGGTTTGCGCTCTGTCCTTCTGTCTGTCCGTCCCTCTTTTCCGTAATAGTTTTCTTTTCATTTTTCTAGTTAAATTCCTTTCAGTAAGAATTCCTATTTTTAAATTGACCTATTGAATCCTATGTAAACAACTTTCAGAAAACAATTTTTATTTCAACATGAGTCTACAAAATCATTGGTAAATCACAATGTAAATGTAATTGTATACATTTATTGTTACATGTATATTTTCATGTTGTATGGTTGACTTTTATAAACAAATGTGAAAATTATGTTTTTTAACATGAAACATGTGTCGCATAGACATCGCCTAGATATTGAAGCTTGCATTCAAGTTAGTTATTAATTTATTTTTGGTTTATTGCCAGTAAATTTACTTGCCGAAGTAATATGTGCATATTTTGTAAGATACATACACGTACATGTACCTTATGAACTTCATTTTGGTAATTTTGGAAGATTTTATGCATATTAGAAGTGCATTTGATATCTAAATGTATGCTTAAATTTTAAACCATGTATAACTGTACTTTCCAAGATCAAGTTTGTAAACAACCTTTTATTGTTGCAGCATTTTACCACACATCACTATGAATAAAGCATCTAAACTTGATTGGTTAATTATCTGTAAAGCTCCTAACAGAATTATAGTACTTTCATTGAAAGTTTGATTGCATTTACATCAGATTGTTTTGATATTTGGTTCGGTGACTTATCATGAAGTACTGTATGTTCCAAGTTATTTTCTGACCATTTAAAAAGCCACCGCTTGTTTGCTGGATACAAGCATCTATGGTCTGTGGACACATTTCTTTCATTTGAATAATTAAAAATTGTGACTTGGTAATCTGCATTATTGTTATCTGTTGAGTGCAGTTAACAAAATAAGTTTAAAGGACTGCAAGATTGACCAAAAAACATAAAAAAGGTGAATAATGGTTGTATTAATTTTTTTTTCTTTGTAGTACTTTACAAATTTGAAAACTTGAAAACTAACTATTTTCATTTTTGTCTCGCCTGCGAAGCAGAGCGGGACATAGGTGTTACTTTACCGGCGGCGGCGGCGGCGACGGCGGCGGCGACGGCGGCGTTAACTTTTTGGAAAAGTTTTATGAGCACCTCCATATCTCAAGAACTATAAGTCCTAGGTTGATGAAACTTGGTATGCATATGCCCCAGTAGTAGCTTAGCACAGTTGCATCCCCATCTTTTGACCTTGACCTTGATTTTATGGTTGAGTGACTTTGACAATTTTCAATACATATAATAGCAATGGAAAAGTTTTGCGAGCACCTCCATATCTCAAGAACTATAGGTCCTAGTTTGATGAAACTTGGTATGCATATGCCCCAGTAGTAGCTTAGCACAGTTGCATCCCCATCTTTTGACCTTGACCTTGATTTTATGGTTGAGTGACTTTGACAATTTTCAATACATATAATAGCAATGGAAAAGTTTTGCGAGCACCTCCATATCTCAAGAACTATAGGTCCTAGGTTGATGAAACTTGGTATGCATATGCCCCAGTAGTAGCTTAGCACAGTTGCATCCCCATCTTTTGACCTTGACCTTGATTTTCTGGTTGAGTGACTTTGACAATTTTCAATACATATAATAGCAATGGAAAAGTTTTGCGAGCACCTCCATATCTCAAGAACTATAGGTCCTAGTTTGATGAAACTTGGTATGCATATGCCCCAGTAGTAGCTTAGCACAGTTGCATCCCCATCTTTTGACCTTGACCTTGATTTTTCGGTTGAGTGACTTTGACAATATTCAATACATATAATAGCAATGGAAAAGTTTTGAGAGCACCTCCATATCTCAAGAACTATAGGTCCTAGGTTGATGAAACTTGGTATGCATATGCCCCAGTAGTAGCTTAGCCCAGTTGCATCCCCATCTTTTGACCTTGACCTTGATTTTCCGGTTGAGTGACTTTGGTTATTTTTATTGCATATATTTGCAATGTTTAAGTTCTATAAACATCTTTTGATCTCAGAAACTGAAAATCCATGTAAATTCAAAATATAATGGAAGTAAGAAAGAATAATTGTTTCTGATGGTGCCGGCAGGCGAGACATACTTTAGTGTTAACTCTTGTTTTTCTAGGAGTAGAAAATATTCTTGTATGTGACATGGCAATTCCACCAGGTAATGATGTCAATTCCACCAGGTAATGTAGTTTATTGAACATGTCAAACTAGACTAAATGCAGTAGTCATGTAATATCAAAACTACCAAACTAAATTAAATAAAAACTGATATTTGTTTTGCTTGCTTTAATGCTCATATAGCTCTATAGAATGAAAACTATTGCAGATAGAGGAAAGCTGTTGCTTGCTTAAATGTTCAGCCCATTAAGCTCTACAAATCTCTCCATAGTGTCGAGACTAGCAATGTTTAACTCCTACAAAAACTGTCAACTTGAAGTATTGCTACAATTATTGAGATCAGTGGCGTCTATATATATATAATGGCTATAAATATTGTGTCTGTCTGTCTATATTATGATTAGGCCGACTTCGGGTGCTACCTATAGTTGTAACAAAACTTTGCATGGGCAGGTGTAAACTATATATCAGTCCAACACAACTAGGGTCGAACCACATTAAAATTGTTATCTTGTTGATGTTGGTAAAACTTATTCAACATTTAAAGACCAGGTGAGCGATTCAGGCTCCTAGGAGCCTCTAGCTATTATTATACCCCCACTTCTAAAGTGGGGGGTATATAGTGATAGGGGTGTCCGTCCTTCCGTCCGTCCTTCCGTTACACTTCAGGGTACCCATCTCTTATCCGCAACTCCTCCTAAACCCCTTGGTGGATTTTCATGAAACTTCCACACAATCTTTGTGACATAATGTAGATGTGCACCTACTATTTTAAAATTTGATCAGAATGATTTTTTGAGTTTCCCATAGCAAAACATGGACTTAGCCATTCGCCTACATGGGGGGTACCCATCTCTAATCCGCAATTCCTTTAAAACCCCTTGATGGATTTTCATGAAACTTACACACAATCTTTGTGACATAATTTAGATGTGCACCTACTATTTTAAAACTTGATCAGAATGATTTTTGGGGTTTCCCATAGCAAAACATGGACTTAGCCATTCAACTACATGGGGGTACCCATCTCTTATCCACAACTCATCCTAAACCCCTTGATGGATTGTCATGAAACTTTTACACAATCTTTGTAACATAATATAGATGTGCATCTACTATTTGAAAGTTTGATCAGAATGATTTTGGGATTTCCCATAGCAATACATGGACTCAGCCATTCGACTACATGGGGGTGCCCATCTCTTATCTGCAACTCCTCCTAAACCCCTTGATGGATTTTCATGAAACCTACACACAATCTTTGTGACATAATGTAGATGTGCATCTCTTATTCTAAATTATCTGATTAATTTTTTTGGGGTGGGGGGTATTTATTTGTGAGCTGTGGCTCACAGTTTTTCTAGTTTTTTCATTGGGATTTGAATTTTCATTTTTCACATTGTATGATTATACTAAATGCTGAGAACAAATTTCTTTCATACCCCAATGAAAGAAAAGAAAAAATATTACAGTCATTCCTTTAAAATGAATTTGTAAAAAGAATATAAATTAAAATGAAAATGTTTATAAATAAACTAAAATGATACCATGACCTGTAAAAAGCGGGCAAATCCATGTTTTTCAATTTGGATATAAAAATATTCATCCAATCTAAATGCAGTCATGGCATTATTTAAATCAAATTGCAGTATTTAAATCAAATTTATTAAATCACCTTTCAACACTCTACTCTTGTTTTTCTATGTTTTTGTAGATCACTCATGGACAATATTTATGATGTTACAGATAGCATTAAATACACATTAAACAAGACATGCGAGTTTACATGTATACTTGAAGAAGTTTTGAATGCAAGTGGAACATGACAATGACACAACTGTGTTGAAATATAAATATGTAGACAGGATTCAACAATTGGACAGATTATCTGATGACACAAGTAACTAGTGCAATTAAAGGGATGTTGAAAACAATAAGATCAGTAGCCTAAAAGTGCAGGAAATGGACAAGAGATCAGACAGAGAAACTTTAAATACATTTTCAAGTTCCAAAGATTTTCATGGCCTAGTAACAGATTTTTTTTTTCAGAATGAACATTATGAATGAATCTCAAATTTGAAGTGTGTCACATATTTGAAATTGAAATGTACAAATGTAATAAGAATGTACTTGTCTATAGCTTGGGTGTACAACAATAAATTATAATTCCAAATTGTCAAATCGGAATATTGCTTGACTATTACTAAATTAAAATAAATATTTGAAAGGCCATTGATTTTCAAAGTTTGCTCATTTTAACCCTATTCATTCATGCAGAGTTTGTAGGTCATGGTGACCTTATTTTGTACACACTGACCCAATATCATTTCTCTACTACTTGGAGTTGCTGAGATATGGACCTGAACCAAAACTTTAACACAATTCATTCAAGCGAAAAATGTAGGTCAAGGTCACTTGGTTTTTGGTACTGACTCTTATCAAAGATGTACACACTGACCAAATTATCATCCCTCTTTAAGGTTTAGTTATGAAGTTTTTGTCAAAACAAAAACAGTATTACGACAAAATTAAAGCAAATGAACCAACCAATACTCTGTCTTCTTTTTAGACTCTTTACATGTGAAGTTTTATTAAAATCCATCAAGTGGTTTAGAAGTTGCACTTTCGAGACAATTAGACAGACTTGCTCCAAACTTTTTTTGTGGTGGTTTTATAAACAGCTCATAAAAGTTTCATAATTTTTACCATTGAATGTGTATGCTTCATGTACTAGTTGCATTTGAAATTGTAAATTATCAGAGCATGTCAACCAGAAGTTGGGCTTCATCACTGCCTAATTATATATGTTATAAGCAACATGTACAACTAGCTAGGACATACTCATTTCAAGAGTGATCAAACAATAACAAAAACCTCACTTGAATAGCATTTAACAACAGAAACTCAAGTCATAACAGGAGTGAACTCTGGTGCTCTTGACCTTTGACATATACAAAAAATATGTACATGATTGTATACCCTAAAAGAAAAAGACTTCTTGAAGTTCTTGACTTCCTGAAAGTTAAATAATATGTGCAAGTTTTACAAAACTCTATTTTGATAGTTTAGTTTGGCTCCAAATAATCGCTAAACAGAGATAATGGTGTAAAGAAGAATTTATTCTGCCTGCGACGAGGCGAGACATAGGTATTACTTTCTGGCTGCGATGGCATAAACTTTTTGTAGGACTTTTGAGGAAAAATTTCCCGAAAAGTACAATAGCTAGGCATCAGATATTTGGTATACAGACAGTTCAGGTTATGGTTTACGAAACTGTCATCATGCCGTGTGACCTTGACACCATTTTTACTCTTCTGTGACTTTGTGAACTTGGGTCTTTTTCAGGTCGAAAACTTTCTAAAATTTTATGAAATGAATTTCTTGACAAGTAAAGTAGCTAGGCATCTCATATTTGGTATACAAATAGTTCAGGTTATGGTCAACACAACCGTTACCATGCCATGTGACCTTGACCCCAGTTTCACTCTCAAGTGACTTTGTGAACTTAGTTCTTTTATAGGCTGCAAACGTCTTTGTACTTTTGTCGAAAATGAATTTCTTAAGAAAAGAATAATAGCTATTCAAAATCGGACCCTTCTCCCTTTTATGGTTAGTAACACTACTGTAAAGTGTCATAGCATATTAATTTCAAAGGTCAACGTTATACGAGGGTCACTTTTGTACCTGATAAATTGGCTTGTGAGGATAACCAATACCCTAAATCACAAAGAGAACCAAAGAAATGCCAGGTTATGTTGGATATATAATTGGCATTTATCTGACTTTGATAACTAAGGTCAAGGTCATATGAAGCCATTCTTGAACAATAGCGATAAATCATTGTCAAATATTAAAGCACCATCCCAAAGGATAAAAAAAGAAACACTCTGTATGTAAACATAACGACTTGTTTAACCTTTGGATCAAAGGTCAATAACACTTATTTTAACGATGATGCATCAACACGACAAATATCAAAGCCCTAAGCCGAAGGATAAAAAGGTTATGATCCAGACACTCTGCATGTAAAATTGTCATTAATTTGACCTTGAGGTCAAAGATCAATGTCAAATGAAAGGCATACTCGATCGCAACACGTCGTCTCATGGTGATACATCCAGATGTCAAATATCAAAATCGTATGTCAAAGGATAAAAAAGTTGTGGAACAGACAAGCTTTGAATGAAAAAATTGCATTATTTTAAGGTCAAAGGTCAAGTTCATATGACAGTCATTTTCGATTGCGAAACGTCGCCTCATGGTAATACATCCACATACCAAATATCAAAGTCCTTTGTCAAAGGATAAAAAAGTTAAGGCCCGGACAAGACTGGTATGAAAAATTTGGGTCCCATGCATTATTTTGACCTTGAGGTCAAAGGTCAAGGTCATATTAAGATATTGTCAATCGCAACACGTCGTCTCATGGTGATACATCCACATGCCAAATATTAAAGCCCTATGTCAAAGGATAAAAAAGTTGTGGTCCGGACACAAGCTTTGCATGCAAAATGAGCATTATTTTGACCTTGAGGTCAAAGGTCAAGGTCATTTGAAAGTCTTTTTAATACGCGACACATTGTCTCATTGTGATACATCCAGATGTCAAATATCAAAGATCTATGTCAAAGGATCAAAAAGTTATGGCACAGACAACCTTTGTATAAAAACTGTATTATTTTGACCTTTAGGTCAGACGTCAAGGTCATATGAAATTCATTCTCAATCGCCACACGTCGTCTCATGGTGATACATCCACATGCCAAATATCAAAGCCCTATGTCAAAGGATAAAAAAGTTGTGGTCCGGACACAAGCTTTGCATGCAAAATGAGCATTATTTTGACCTTGAGGTCAAAGGTCAAGGTCATTTGAAAGTCTTTTTAATACGCGACACATTGTCTCATTGTGATACATCCAGATGTCAAATATCAAAGTCCTATGTCAAAGGATCAAAAAGTTATGGCACAGACAAGCTTTGTATAAAAACTATTATTTTGACCTTTAGGTCAAACGTCAAGGTCATATGAAAGTCATTCTCGATCGCAACACGTCGTCTCATGGTGATACATCCACATGTTTAATATCAAAGCCCTATGTCAAAGGATAAAAAAGTTATGGCTCGGACAAGTTTTGTATGGGAAGAAGATGAAGAACTGACACAAAAACAATATTAGGTCTCCCCCTTCTGGCAAGGGGAGACATAATTACACAAGACAGGCAGCCCCTATAGCGCGATGGACGAACATACTAGACAGGCAGACGGACGGAGTGACCCGGCTACTAGACATGGGTTTATGATCTTTAAAACCAGTCAACAAGCTAAGGGGCATGCATATGACTATCTGTCGTCAAAACCCCGCCTTTCCTTCAAAAACCGAGATGTAAATGCGGGTTTTCTACGCTTGTTTGTAAGCTGGGATCGGATCCCTATTGGTATTTGACGCTATACATGTACCAATTGGACAGCAATTGACAGGTTTGTCATCTTGAAAACCAGTCAACAAGCTTAGGGGCATGACTATCTGTCGTCAAAACCCCGCCTTTACATCTCGTGAAAACCTTCAAAAACCGAGATGTAAATGCGGGTTTTCTACGCTTGTTTGTAAGCTGGGATCGGATCCTTATTTGTATTTGACGCTATACATGTACCAATGGGACAGCAATTGACAGGTTTATCATCTTGAAAACCAGTCAACAAGCTTAGGGGCATGAATATCTGTCGTCAAAACCCCGCCTTTACATCTCGTGAAAACCTTCAAAAACCGAGATGTAAATGCGGGATTTCTACGCTTGTTTGTAAGCTGGGATCGGATCCCTATTTGTATTTGACGCTATACATGTACCATTGGGACAGCAATTGACAGGTTTATCATCTTGAAAACCAGTCAACAAGCTTAGGGGAACGACCATCTGTCGTCAAAACCCCGCCTTTACATCTCGTGAAAACCTTCAAAAACCGAGATGTAAATGCGGGATTTCTACGCTTGTTTGTAAGCTGGGATCGGATCCCTTTTTGTATTTAACGCTATACATGTACCAATGGGACAGCAATTGACAGGTTTATCATCTAGAAAACCAGTCAACAAGCTTAAGGGCATGAATATCTGTCGTCAAAACCCCGCCTTTACATCTCGTGAAACCCTTCAAAAACCGAGATGTAAATGCAGGTTTCCTAGGCATATTTGCAAGCTGGGAACGGATCCCTTTTTGTATTTGACGCTATACATGTACCAATGGGACAGCAATTGACAGGTTTATCATCTTGAAAACCAGTCAATAAGCTTAGGGGCATGACTTTCTGTTGTCAAAACCCCGCCTTTACATCTCGTGAAACCCTTCAAAAACCGAGATGTAAATGCGGGTTTTCTACGCTTGTTTGTAAGCTGGGAACGGATCCCTATTGGTATTTGACGCTATACATGTACCAATGGGACAGCAATTGACAGATTCATCATCTTGAAAACCAGTCAACAAGCTTAGGGGCATGACCATCTGTCGTCAAAACCCCGCCTTTACATCTCGTGAAACCCTTCAAAAACCGAGATGTAAATGCGGGTTTTCTACGCTCTTTTGTAAGCTGGGAACGGATCCCTTTCTGTATTTGACACTATACATGTACCAATCGGACAGCAATTGACAGATTTATCATCTTGAAAACCAGGCAATAAGCTTGGGGGCATGAATATCTGTCGCCAAAATCCCGCCTTTACATCTCGTGAAAACCTTCAAAAACCGAGATGCAAATGCGGGTTTTCTACGCTTTTTTGTAAGCTTGAATGAGTTCCCTATGTGTATTTGATGATATACATGTACCATTGGGACAGCGATTGACAGGTTTATCGTATTAAAAACCAGTCATTAAGCTTAGGGGCAAGAATATTTGTCGACAAAACCCCGCCTTTACACTTTGTACGTGTAGGTTTTTGTGCTCATTTGTAAGCTGGAGTTGCTTCCCTTTTTACATTTTTGATGATAAAATAATTTGTAAGCGCGGAAGACAAGAAAATAATCTGTAACGTCGGAAAACAAGAAAAATAATTTGTAAGTGCGGAAAAAGGGGAAGAATAATTTGTAAGAGCGGAAAATAAGGAACATAATCAGCTGTAAGTGCGGAAAACAAAAAAAAATAATCTGTAACTGCGGAAAAAGAGAAAAATAATCTGTAAGTGCGGAAAAAGAGAATAATAATTTGTAAGTGCGGAAAACAAGAAAAATAATCTGTAAGTGCGGAAAACAAGAAAAATAATCTGTAAGTGCGGAAAACAAGAAAAATAATCTATAAGTGCGGAAAACAAGAAGAATAATTTGTAAGTGCGGAAAACAGGCAAAATAATTTGTAACTGCGGGAATTTATTGAATTGCCGAACTTAGAAATTTCCCATTGAAACCAATGGAAAATAATTTGTAAGTGCGGGGGTCCACTCCGGCTTTCCATAATAATGTGACCAGAGGTCGCTGCTCGCTGTCTTGCATTAGCCTAAGATTAGGAATATAATACATCAGATTCAATACCAATCCCCAAATTATCTTCGAAGGACCAATTTCTAGACTTGGAACAACTAATCATATGATTGTATAAATTGTAAAAGAAAGTTTTTATTATATGTACTATAAACACAAATGAGTTATAACCATTCTCTTTTTTTCCCTTATAACCTAATCGCTTTAAGTTCTCTTTAAATTGTATTTATTGTTTTACCAAGTATACTCTCTCAAAAAAGTTATGCAACAGTGGAAAATTTCCCTATATGTTTTAAGTAAACTTACCTTATTATAAATTGATATTGCCAAGCCGTTTTTCAATCATTTTTTATGAAATAAAAAGCAAGAAAAAGACAAACAAGTGAAGTTTATTTTTTATGATTTGTGCAAAATCCTAGCTGTTACGGTTTTTGATAGAACGCGAGTAGAACAAAACCAATGTTTTTCCACGGAAAATGTTGGTTGATTTAAACGGAATGTTGACGCATAAAATTAACCGTTGATTTCTGCTTGTGATATCTTCAAAACCAGTGAAGTGACGACTTTCTAAAATCATAAAAATAAATTTCAATCATTTCTCGTTCTCTTGGTTTTTATTTCATTAAAATCGGTTAAGAAATGGCTTTGCAATGCAAAAATAAACTTAGATAGGTTCATTTATAATATATAGGGAAATTTTGTATTGTTGCGTAACTTTTTTGAGTGAGTATATAATCAATTTACATGTATAAGCCTCTGCACAGTTGCGATCGAAAATAAAACATTTGATATCTTTAGATTGAATGGCACTGTTTAGAATTGATGGCTTTACTGATATAAAAAAAAACACAATAGACACAATAGAACTGAAATAGCTAGTTTGTTTTAACCTGGTTCGAAATCCCTGATGGGGGTGTAGGGCGACAAAACAAGCCCTGGAAGCTCAGCGAGAAAAGCGTTTAGAGACTCATTTAAGACCTTTCCTGTGTTAAATTTGTCTTAAAATCTTACCATAAATTTGAAGGCATAAATTGAAGTATTTTGTTTTATCAATTCTAATATTCTACCGGTTTTCCAAGTTTTTTACTCCTAGCGTGTCTGATGAAGGTTAATCCAGAAAAGCGCTTCACACGCAGTGAAATTTTGCGTTTGTACATTTATCAAAATCATTTCCATATGTGGATCGTGTCTTTCTGACACATATTCCATATTCTTTCGTTTTTAATACTAATATATATTGAGGTTATTTGGAGAAAGTTCAGACAAGCTCTGAAGTTATTTAATGGAATAATATATGTTGATACAAATGACATATTACTAAATATTCCAATATTCACTCAAATCCTTACAAACATTTATGATAAAATTATATAAACGAGAAAACGAAATTAAATGGTCAATAATATAATCATACATGTAAATGCAGTTTGTCAATAAAAGGGTATGAAAGCTATCACATAAACCTTTTTTTTCTCGAAACATCGTTTATTTCAGTCCCAAAATCTTAACACTGTCATTGGTCGGGACAACTATCTTCCAAGAAACTTTGACTAACTAGATAATATAAACTTGATTTACCAGTCAAAAAAAAAAAATCTTGCAGCATAAATTTTAATTGTAAACCGAGGAAATGTCACATATGCAAAATCGATAAAACGATTCTAACTAGTAGCTAAAAAGCGTCCAATGTCAATGTGACTCTCCCTATGTATACGGAACAGAGCAAACGAAAACAAACCATCTTTAACATTATAGACATGAGCGGTATGTTTTCAACCCTCTTAATCCACAAAAAAAACGTCCAGTGGTAGCTGTGGTTGAAGGAACAAATGAGATTGTATGAACTAAAAGATTTAAGTTCCTTGTTTATAGTTACAAAATCCAGTGATTTCGGTTTATTTCTGGCGCACCAGACAAAGCTAAATCACCACTGTACCTATGGTTAATTACACTAAACATAGCGTCTATATACTACATTCACCACTGTACCCGTGGTTAATAACAATATATAGCGTCTATATACTATATCCACCACTTTACCCGTGGTTAATAACACTACACATGGCGTCTATATACTACATCCACCACTTTACCCGTGGTTAATAACACTATACATAGCGTCTATATACTACATCCACCACTGTACCCGTGGTTAATAACACTATATATAGCGTCTATAGACTACATCCACCACTGTACCCGTGGTTTATAACACTATACATAGCGTCTAAAGAATACATCCACCACTGTACCCGTGGTTAATACCACTATACATAGCGTCTGTAGACTACATCCACCACTGCACCCGTGGTAAATAACACTATACATAGCGTCTATAGACTACATCCACCACTGTACCAGTGGTTTATAACACTATACATAGCGTCTACAGAATACATCCACCACTGTACCCGTGGTTAATACCACTATACATAGCGTCTATAGACTACATCCACACCTGTACCGGTGGTTAATAACACTATTTATAGCGTTTTTATAGTACATCCACCATTGTACCCGTGGTTAATAACACTATATATAGCGTCTATATACTACATCCACCACTGTACCCGTGGTAAACTACATCCACCACTGTACCCGTGGTTTATAACACTATACACAGCGTCTATATACTACATCTACCACTGTACCCGTGGTTTATAACACTTTACATAGCGTCTACAGAATACATCCACCACTGTACCCGTGGTTAATACCACTATACATAGCGTCTATAGACTACAACTACCACTGTACCCGTGGTTTTTAACTTTATACATAGCGTCTATATACTACATCCACCACTGTACCCGTGGTTAATAACATCATATATAGCGCCATATAGACTACATCCATCACTGTACCCGTGGTTAATACCACCATACATAGCACACTATAGACTACATCCACCACTGTACCCACTGTACCCATGGTTAATACCACTATACATAGCGCCCTATAGACTACATCCACCACTGTACCCGTGGTTAATAACACTATACATAGCGTCTATGTACTACATCCACCACTGTACCCGTGGTTAATACCACTATACATAGCACACTATAGACTACATCTACCACTGTACCCGTGGTTAATACCACTATACATAACGTCTATATACTACATCCATCACTGTACCCGTGGTTTATAACACTATACATAGCGTCTATAGACTACATCCACCACTGTACCCGTGGTTAATAACACTGTATATAGCGTCTATATACTACATCCACCACTGTACCCGTGGTTTTTAACTCTATACATGGTGTCTATATACTACATCCACCACTGTACCCGTGGTTAATAACACCATATATAGCGCCATATAGACTACATCCACCATTGTACCCGTGGTTAATAACACTATATATAGCGTTTATATACTACATCCACCACTGTACCCGTGGTTAAAAACACTATACATAGCGTCTATAGACTACATCCAACACTGCACCCGTGATAAATAACACTATACATAGCCTCTATAGACTACATCCACCACTGTACCCGTGGTTTATAACACTATACATAGCGTCTATAGAATACATCCACCACTGTACCCGTGGTTAATACCACTATACATAGCGTCTATAGACTACATCCACCACTGTACCGGTGGTTACTAACACTATAGCGTTATTATAGTACATCCACCACTGTACCCGTGGTTAATAACACTATATATAGCGTCTATATACTACATCCACCACTGTACCCGTGGTAAACTAAAACCACCACTGTACCCGTGGTTAATACCACTATACATAACGTCTATATACTACATCCATCATTGTACCCGTGGTTTATAACACTATACATAGCGTCTATAGACTACATCCACCACTGTACCCGTCGTTGATAACACTGTATATAGCGTCTATATACTACATCCACCACTGTACCCGTGGTTTATAACACTATACATAGCGTCTATATACTACATCTACCACTGTACCCTTGGTTTATAACACTTTACATAGCGTCTATAGACTACATCCACCACTGTACCCGTGGTTAATACCACTATACATAGCACCCTATAGACTACAACTACCACTGTACCCGTGGTTTTTAACTCTATACATAGCGTCTATATACTACATCCACCACTGTACCCGTGGTTAATAACTCTATACATAGCGTCTATATACTACATCCACCACTGTACCCGTGGTTAATAACATCATATATAGCGCCATATAGACTACATCCACCACTGTACCCGTGGTTAATAACACCATATATAGCGCCATATAGACTACATAACCACTATACCCGTGGTAAATAACACTATACATAGCGTCTATATACTACATCCACCACTGTACCCGTGGTTGATAACACCATATATACCGCCATATAGACTACATCCACCACTGTACCAGTGGTCAATAACACTACATATAGCGTCTATATACTACATCCACCACTGTACTCGTGGTTAATAACACTATACATAGCGTCTATAGACTACATCCACCACTGTACCCGTGGTAAATACCACTATACATAGCACCCTATAGACTACATCTACAACTGTACCCGTGGTTTTTAAGTCTATACATAGCGTCTATATACTACATCCACCACTGTACCCGTGGTTAATAACTCTATATATAGCGTCTATATACTACATCCACCACTGTACCCGTGGTTAATAATACTATACATAGCGTCTACATACTACATCCAGCACTGTACCCGTTGTAAATAACACTATACATAGCACCCTAGAGACTACATCTACCACTGTACCCGTGGTTTTTAACTCTATACATAGCGTCTATATACTACATCCACCACTGTACCCGTGGTTAATACCACTATACATAGCGTCTATAGACTACATCCACCACTGCACCCGTGGTAAATAACACTATACATAGCGTCTATAGACTGCATCCACCACTGTACCCGTGGTTTATAACACTATACATAGCGTCTATAGAATACATCCACCACTGTACCCATGGTTTATAACACTATACATAGCGTCTATAGAATACATCCACCACTGTACCCGTGGTTAATACCACTATACATAGCGTCTAGAGACTACATTCACCACTGTACCCGTGGTTAATAACACTATACATAGCACCCTATAGACTACATCTACCACTGTACCCATGGTTTTTAACTCTATACATAGCGTCTATATACTACATCCACCACTGTACCCGTGGTTAATAACACTATATATAGCGACAATATACTACATCCACCACTGTACCCGTGGTTAATAATACTATACATAGCGTCTATATACTACATCCACGACTTTACCCGTGGTTAATACCACTATACATAGTACCCTATAGACTACATCTACCACTGTACCCGTGGTTTTTAACTCTATACATAGCGTCTATAGACTACATCCACCAATGTACCCGTGGTTAATACCACTATACATAGCAACCTATAGACTACATCTACCACTGTACCCGTGGTTTATAACACTTTACATAGCGTCTATAGACTACATCTACCACTGTACCCGTGGTTAATACCACTATACATAGCACCCTATAGACTACAACTACCACTGTACCCGTGGTTTATAACACTATACATAGCGTCTAAATACTATATCTACCACTGTACCCGTGGTTTATAACACTTTACATGGCGTCTTTAGACTACATCCACCATTGTACCCGTGGTTAATACCACTATACATAGCACCCTATAGACTACAACTACCACTGTACCCGTGGTTTATAACACTTTACATAGCGTCTATGTACTACATCCACCACTGTACCCGTGGTTAATAACATCATATATAGCGCCATATAGATTACATCCACCACTGTACCCTCGGTTAATACCACTATACATAGCGTCTATAGACTACATCCACCACTGTACCCGTGGTTAATAACACTGTATAAAGCGTCTATATACTACATCCGCCACTGTACCCGTGGTTTATAACACTATACATAGCGTCTATATACTATATCTACCACTGTACCCGTGGTTTATAACACTTTACATAGCGTCTATAGACTTAATCCATCACTGTACCCGTGGTTAATACCACTATACATAGCACCCTATAGACTACAACTACCACTGTACCCGTGGTTTATAACTCTATACATAGCGTCTATATACTACATCCACCACTGTACCCGTGGTTAATAACATCATATATAGCGCCATATAGATTACATCCACCACTGTACCCTCGGTTAATAACACTATACATAGCGTCTATATACTACACTATACAAAGTGTATATAGAATACATCCACCACTGTACCCGTGGTTAATACCACTATACATAGCGTCTATATACTACATCCACCACTGTACCCGTGGTTAACAACACTATACATAGCGTCTATATACTACACCCACCACTCTACCCGTGGTCAATAACACTATACATAGCGTCGATATACTACATCCACCACTGTACCCGTTGTATTAACCACGGATACAGTGGTGGATGTAACTATAGACGCTATATATAGTGTTTTTAACCACAGGTACAGTGGTGGATGTAGTATATAGACGCTTTGTATAGTGTTATTAACCACGGGTACAGTGGTGGATGTAATATATAGATGCTATGCATAGTATCATTAACCACGGGTACAGTGGTAAATGTAATATATAGCCGCTCTATATAATGTTATTAACCACGTGTACAGTGGTGGATGTAGTATATAGAAGCTATGTATAGTGTTTTTAACCACAGGTACAGTAGTGGATGCAGTATATAGACGCTTTGTATAGTGTTATTAACCACGGGTACAGTGGTAAATGTAGTATATAGCCGCTATATATAATGTTATTAACCACGGGTACAGTGGTGGATGTAGTATATAGAAGCTATGTATAGACTTAAAAACCACGGGTACAGTGGTAGATGTAGTCTATAGACGCTATGTATGGTGTTATTAACCACGGGTACAGTGGTAGATGTAGTCTATAGGCGCTATATATAGTGTTATTAACCACCGGAACAGTGGTGGATGTAGTCTATATGGCGCTAAATATAGTGTTTTTAACCACGGGTACATTTGTGGATGTAGTATATACACGCTTTGTATAGTGTTATTAACCGCGGGTACAGTGGTGGATGTAGTATATAGACGCTATGTATAGTGTTATTAACCACGGGTACAGTGGTGGATGTAGTTTTTAGACGCTATATATAGTGTTTTTAACAACGGGTACAGTGGTGGATGTAGTATATAGACGCTATGTATAGTATTATTAACCACGGGTACAGTGGTGGATGTTGTATATAGACGCTATATATAGTGTTATTAACCACGGGTACAGTGGTGGATGTAGTATATAGACGCTATATATAGTGTTTTAACCACGGGTACAGTGGTGGATGTAGTCTATAGACGCTATGTATAGTGTTATTAACCACTGAAACAGTGGTGGATGTAGTCTATAGACGCTATATATAGTTTTTTTAACCACGGGTACAGTGGTGGATGTAGTAATAGACGCTATATATAGTGTTATTAACCACGGGTTCAGTGGTGGATGTAGTATATAGACGCTTTGTATAGTGTTATTAACCACAGGTACAGTGGTGGATGTAGTATATAGACGCTATGTATAGTATTATTAACCACGGGTACAGTGGTGGATGTAGTATATAGACGCTATATATAGTGTTATTAACCACAGGTACAGTGGTGGATGTAGTATATAGACTCTATGTATAGTGTTATAAACCACGGGTACAGTGGTGGATGTAGTCTATAGACGCTATGTAAAGTGTTATAGACCACGGGTACAGTGGTAGATATAGTATATAGACTCTATGTATAGTGTTATAAACCACGGGTACAGTGGTGGATGTAGTATATAGACGCTTTATACAGTGTTATTAACCACGGGTACAGTGGTGGATGTAGTCTATAGACGCTATGTATAGAGTTATAAACCACGGGTACAGTGGTGGATGTAGTAAATAGACGCTATATATAGTGATATTAACCACGGGTACAGTGGTGGATGTAGTCTATAGACGCTATGTAAAGTGTTAAAAACCACGGGTACAGTGGTAGATATAGTATATAGACACTATGTAAAGTGTTATAAACCACGGGTACAGTGGTAGTTGTAGTCTATAGGGCGCTATGTATAGTGTTATTAACCACGGGTACAGTGGTGGATGTAGTCTATATGGCGCTATATATGATGTTATTAACCACGGGTACAGTGGTGGATGTAGTATAAAGACGCTATGTATAGAGTTAAAAACCACGGGTACAGTGGTAGTTGTAGTCTATAGGGTGCTATGTATAGTGGTATTAACCACGGGTACAGTGGTGGATGTAGTCTATAGACGCTATGTATAGTGTTATAAACCACGGGTACAGTGGTGGATGTAGTATATAGACGCTTTATACAGTGTTATTAACCACGGGTACAGTGGTGGATGTAGTCTATAGACGCTATGTATAGAGTTATAAACCACGGGTACAGTGGTGGATGTAGTAAATAGACGCTATATATAGTGATATTAACCACGGGTACAGTGGTGGATGCAGTATATAGACGCTATGTATAGTGTTATTAACCACGGGAACAGTGGTGGATGTAGTCTATAGACGCTATGTATAGTGTTATAAACCACGGGTACAGTGGTGGATGTAGTATATAGACGCTATGTATAGTGTTATAAACCACGGGTGCAGTGGTGGATGTAGTCTATATGGCGCTATATATGATGTTATTAACCACGGGTACAGTGGTGGATGTAGTACATAGACGCTATGTATAGTGTTATAAACCACGGGTACAGTGGTAGTTGTAGTCTATAGGGTGCTATGTATAGTGGTATTAACCACGGGTATATTGGTGGATGTAGTCTATAGACGCTATGTATAGTGGTATTAACCACGGGTACAGTGGTGGATGTAGTCTATATGGCGCTATATATGATGTTATTAACCACGGGTACAGTGGTGGATGTAGTATATAGACGCTATGTATAGTGTTATAAGCCACGGGTACAGTGGTGGATGTAGTCTATAGACGCTATGTAAAGTGTTATAAACCACGGGTACAGTGGTAGATGTAGTCTATAGGGTGCTATGTATAGTGGTATTAACCACGGGTACATTGGTGGATGTAGTCTATAGACGCTATATATAGTGTTATTAGCCACGGGTACAGTGGTGGATGTAGTCTATATGGCTTCATACGGTCTTATTACCCACGGGTACAGTGGTGGATGTAGTATATAGACGCTATTTTTAGTGTTATTAACCACGGATACAGTGGTGGATGTAGTATATAGACGCTATGTATAGTGTTATTTACCAAGGGTACAGTGGTGGATGGAGTCTATATGGCGCTATATATGGTGTTACTAACCACGGGTACAGTGGTGGATGTAGTATATAGACGCTATGTATAGAATTTAAAAAAACGGGTACAGTGGTAGATTTAGTCTATAGGGTGCTATGTATAGTGGTATTATTCACGGGTACAGTGGTGGATGTAGTATATAGACGCTATGTATAGTGTTATTAACCACGGGTACAGTGGTGGATGTAGTATATAGACGCTATATAAAGTGTTTTTAACAACGGGTACAGTGGTGGATGTAGTATATAGACGCTATAGATAGTGTTTTTAACCACGGGTACAGTGTAGGATGTAGTATATAGACGCTCTGTATAGTGTTATTAACCACGGGTACAGTGGTGGATGTAGTATATAGACGCTATGTATAGTATTATTAACCACGGGTACAGTGTAGGATGTAGTATTTAGACGCTATATATAGTGTTTTTAACCACGGGTACAGTGGTGGATGTAGTAAATAGACGCTATATATAGTGATATTAACCACGGGTACAGTGGTGGATGCAGTATATAGACGCTATGTATAGTGTTATTAACCACGGGAACAGTGGTGGATGTAGTCTATAGACGCTATGTATAGTGTTATTAACCACGGGTACAGTGGTGGATGTAGTATATAGACGCTATATATAGTGTTATTAACCACAGGTACAGTGGTGGATGTAGTATATAGACTCTATGTATAGTGTTATAAACCACGGGTACAGTGGTGGATGTAGTCTATAGACGCTATGTAAAGTGTTATAGACCACGGGTACAGTGGTAGATATAGTATATAGACTCTATGTATAGTGTTATAAACCACGGGTACAGTGGTGGATGTAGTATATAGACGCTTTATACAGTGTTATTAACCACGGGTACAGTGGTGGATGTAGTCTATAGACGCTATGTATAGAGTTATAAACCACGGGTACAGTGGTGGATGTAGTAAATAGACGCTATATATAGTGATATTAACCACGGGTACAGTGGTGGATGTAGTCTATAGACGCTATGTAAAGTGTTAAAAACCACGGGTACAGTGGTAGATATAGTATATAGACACTATGTAAAGTGTTATAAACCACGGGTACAGTGGTAGTTGTAGTCTATAGGGTGCTATGTATAGTGTTATTAACCACGGGTACAGTGGTGGATGTAGTCTATATGGCGCTATATATGATGTTATTAACCACGGGTACAGTGGTGGATGTAGTATAAAGACGCTATGTATAGAGTTAAAAACCACGGGTACAGTGGTAGTTGTAGTCTATAGGGTGCTATGTATAGTGGTATTAACCACGGGTACAGTGGTGGATGTAGTCTATAGACGCTATGTATAGTGTTATAAACCACGGGTACAGTGGTGGATGTAGTATATAGACGCTTTATACAGTGTTATTAACCACGGGTACAGTGGTGGATGTAGTCTATAGACGCTATGTATAGAGTTATAAACCACGGGTACAGTGGTGGATGTAGTAAATAGACGCTATATATAGTGATATTAACCACGGGTACAGTGGTGGATGCAGTATATAGACGCTATGTATAGTGTTATTAACCACGGGAACAGTGGTGGATGTAGTCTATAGACGCTATGTATAGTGTTATAAACCACGGGTACAGTGGTGGATGTAGTATATAGACGCTATGTATAGTGTTATAAACCACGGGTGCAGTGGTGGATGTAGTCTATATGGCGCTATATATGATGTTATTAACCACGGGTACAGTGGTGGATGTAGTACATAGACGCTATGTATAGTGTTATAAACCACGGGTACAGTGGTAGTTGTAGTCTATAGGGTGCTATGTATAGTGGTATTAACCACGGGTATATTGGTGGATGTAGTCTATAGACGCTATGTATAGTGGTATTAACCACGGGTACAGTGGTGGATGTAGTCTATATGGCGCTATATATGATGTTATTAACCACGGGTACAGTGGTGGATGTAGTATATAGACGCTATGTATAGTGTTATAAGCCACGGGTACAGTGGTGGATGTAGTCTATAGACGCTATGTAAAGTGTTATAAACCACGGGTACAGTGGTAGATGTAGTCCATAGGGTGCTATGTATAGTGGTATTAACCACGGGTACATTGGTGGATGTAGTCTATAGACGCTATATATAGTGTTATTAGCCACGGGTACAGTGGTGGATGTAGTCTATATGGCTTCATACGGTCTTATTACCCACGGGTACAGTGGTGGATGTAGTATATAGACGCTATTTTTAGTGTTATTAACCACGGATACAGTGGTGGATGTAGTATATAGACGCTATGTATAGTGTTATTTACCAAGGGTACAGTGGTGGATGGAGTCTATATGGCGCTATATATGGTGTTACTAACCACGGGTACAGTGGTGGATGTAGTATATAGACGCTATGTATAGAATTTAAAAAAACGGGTACAGTGGTAGATTTAGTCTATAGGGTGCTATGTATAGTGGTATTATTCACGGGTACAGTGGTGGATGTAGTATATAGACGCTATGTATAGTGTTATTAACCACGGGTACAGTGGTGGATGTATTATATAGACGCTATATAAAGTGTTTTTAACAACGGGTACAGTGGTGGATGTAGTATATAGACGCTATAGATAGTGTTTTTAACCACGGGTACAGTGTAGGATGTAGTATATAGACGCTCTGTATAGTGTTATTAACCACGGGTACAGTGGTGGATGTAGTATATAGACGCTATGTATAGTATTATTAACCACGGGTACAGTGTAGGATGTAGTATTTAGACGCTATATATAGTGTTTTTAACCACGGGTACAGTGGTGGATGTAGTAAATAGACGCTATATATAGTGATATTAACCACGGGTACAGTGGTGGATGCAGTATATAGACGCTATGTATAGTGTTATTAACCACGGGAACAGTGGTGGATGTAGTCTATAGACGCTATGTATAGTGTTATAAACCACGGGTACAGTGGTGGATGTAGTATATAGACGCTATGTATAGTGTTATAAACCACGGGTACAGTGGTGGATGTAGTCTATATGGCGCTATATATGATGTTATTAACCACGGGTACAGTGGTGGATGTAGTACATAGACGCTATGTATAGTGTTATAAACCACGGGTACAGTGGTAGTTGTAGTCTATAGGGTGCTATGTATAGTGGTATTAACCACGGGTATATTGGTGGATGTAGTCTATAGACGCTATGTATAGTGGTATTAACAACGGGTACAGTGGTGGATGTAGTCTATATGGCGCTATATATGATGTTATTAACCACGGGTACAGTGGTGGATGTAGTATATAGACGCTATGTATAGTGTTATAAGCCACGTGTACAGTGGTGGATGTAGTCTATAGACGCTATGTAAAGTGTTATAAACCACGGGTACAGTGGTAGATGTAGTCTATAGGGTGCTATGTATAGTGGTATTAACCACGGGTACATTGGTGGATGTAGTCTATAGACGCTATATATAGTGTTATTAGCCACGGGTACAGTGGTGGATGTAGTCTATATGGCTTCATACGGTCTTATTACCCACGGGTACAGTGGTGGATGTAGTATATAGACGCTATTTTTAGTGTTATTAACCACGGATACAGTGGTGGATGTAGTATATAGACGCTATGTATAGTGTTATTTACCACGGGTACAGTGGTGGATGGAGTCTATATGGCGCTATATATCACTAGTAACCAAAAAATTATCTAAATCGGCCATTTAAGACCTATTTTTGTTGTAAAATACTGAACAGAAATATATTCAGACTTATCAAGACTTTCAGTAGAATAATTAGATTTTCTCCTTTCAACGTCGTTTCAGACTCGTTAAGATCGATTAAGGAATTTAAGATTGTACCCCGTCGCGGGTTGTTCAGATGCGTTAAGACCATGTTGGACATGTTTAGATGATTAGTATATTTAACAGGTAAGACGTGTTCAGATGTTGTCAAGTTTGTCAAGCGGTGGTAAATTATCAATAATTGTCGTCAAAAATAGTAAGTGTTTTTAACAGGGATTGCTTCCCTTGGTTAATAAACTAATAAACAAGACAAGCGGGAAATGTAAAATTTATAATTTACTAATTTATAACATAAGTGTAATTGTTCAGAATTAAGGTTCTGAATTATTTTTGATGTAAATTAAATAGATAAATAAATAAAAAATAAATAAATAAATATGTGGTAACAAAAACAATTACTTTAAGTAATTGTAAGTTAAGTAAAAAAAAACACTTTAGCAAACATATGCACGGGGCTAACAATAAATACATTTACATAATTATTATATATGGTTAGAGAGGCCATTCCATGATTATGAAAATTAAAGAAAAGAATTTATAAACATTGAAATATCATTAAAAGTCTTAAATTGTGAAACATATTCTATAGACAAATTAATCATAGCCTCTAAAAGACATAAACATTATTGGAGAACGCGATTCATGCCCAACATTATACATGCATGTGTTAAAAAATACTATTAAAAAAAACGGCAAATTTAAGTGCAGACAATAGTCTTTTTGCCTAACGGCTGCTAACGCCTATCGCCCCCCGGATAAGTTTATGTCAGAATTTCCTATGCGTGTTAAAACCGCCAAGGATTTCTTGGGGCACTTAGGAATAAAAATGGCATTAAGAACACAAAAAGGGAATTTTTGTTTAAGTGATGAATTTTATAGAAATGTTGGGACATTTTGAATAAGCATTTTTCAGATTGTTGAGCAACCTATATTTTAACTCATATAAGTTTTTATATTAGTAATTGAAAAATATGAACTATCATATATGTTATTGTCTTGTTTCTTTCTGTCTATTTATGAACATACAGACCCTCTAAAATTCAAACTAACCAAACGCACGATAAGCGATGAACGTTGAAACTTTCACACGAACGACTGAGTCATTCATTAACACGATTGTGAATTTCACAGTATTTACCACTACTATTTAATCATGAAACCTAAATAAAATTATCTTAAAAGATACATGTACTATGGTTTTGCCTACCTAATGACTTTAACGTATGTTTATATTTAAAATTACATCATGGAATGTATTACATTTTTGGAACCTACTTCGTGACAGGAAGCTAAAACGAAGTAGAAAGTAGAAAAAAAATATTTTATTTTATTTATTTTGGATATAGGCTGTGACGGGTCCATCAGCTCCTTACTGTTTGATATATCTTCAGTAACTGTAACATTCGGTACCAGCCTAGCAAAATCTGGATATCGCACAGTGTAATAATTATAAATAAATTAGTATAATTTTAGCACCTTTATGTAACCTTTCACAGGACTCCGTCATTCATGTTTAAAAAATACTGGTTGTTGCACTTGGTACATTTGAAAATGCCTTTGGTTTTTAAGTGCAGGGAGGTATCATCAATTAGTTTTTTATTAATACTATGCTTTGCAAGGAAACAAGAACTTACTATTTATCACATAAAGTTTGCTGTCTGCTTTCATTATAGATGTTGCTGATTTGTGTAGACCCTGTCGCATCAAATTTATATTCTAATAAGGGATATATTTTTCTTTACGAGGAGCGGTTTTTTTTTGTGTGTTTTTTTTCTTTTTTTTAAACAGACCTTCTTTTTTTCATCTTCTCCATAACAATTCTATACAAAAATTGAACAAAGTTTTTAAAAATTTGACACCCCCTTGTTTAACCTTTCCTCTTTATAACTTAACATTGACTTAGATACATGTACATACTTCTACATATCTATCAACTTTTGTAAAATGGTTATTTAATCCGTCAACAAAGGATACTATGGAGCAGCTAACACTAACGGTGGTGTGTCATGGGCTGGACGACCCATGGTACATAGCGAGTCTTTAACAAAGTAACTGTTAGTGAGTGAGTAGGTGTTTTACGCCCGTGCAACGCTATATAGGTTATTTACAGGCGATGAACATGAAAAGGATAATAATATGAACATGAAATGATGATGATAAATGAAATATAGGGAGTGGGATGGGACGCCAAGGATCGGTAAATTTTGAAGACCCACAGGAAAAGGGGAGAGGTGGGTAGGGGCGGGAAACTTAGCCTATGTGGTGCACTACTTGGCGGTCCACAAAGGGGTCTTTTACGTGCATGAAGCGTGACAACCTCCACACACGTTGGCCCACTATGGTCAGCGGTCAGGGTTTCTTGTCGCTCTGTGGGCTGAGCACTGACCCGACGTCAGAATCCCAAGACCCTTAGTCGCCTCTTACGACAAGCTAGGCTCTGACGGGGCCTCTTCGCCATCCGGGCCCCACACGGGACGTCTAACTGTTAATAGTCGATGCACAGGGGCATTCCCCTATAGTCACGACTATAAATACCCTAGGCTGGTACCCCGCTGTTATCTGAAGATAAAGGCGGGTATGACCCGATTTTGCAAGTAAAATATTTTACTTGTGAGATTATACGAGACTTTAACAAATATAGTATTATCATGTGATTGAAATCATCCCTCTTTCCTTATCCCCACTGTTCGTTAATGAACTGTTAATTGACTATCCAAACATTTCTTGTAGAAAAGTTAAAGAATAAAGAAATTCCTTACCCTTTCACGTTTAGGTGTGAATTGATTCATATCATTTTTAATCGTATATCTTTAGATAAGTAAACATCGTTAATTAACGCTAATTAATCAGTTCTGATTGACAACTTTTTAATAATTTGATGATACCCAATCATATCAATTTTATCATTGGGTCATACCGGCTCCTTATCTGAACAGTAGGGAGCCGATTGCCAGCTTATAAATACCCATCATCATCACCTCTCGTTCATTTGTGAGATAAGAGAGATTCTAACAAATATGATATTATCATGCGATTAAAACCCTCCATCTTCCTTATCCATATTGTTAATTAATTATCTGTTTATTGGATATGCAAACATTTCTTCTGATACAGACAAATTATTAAAGAAATCCTTTTTGCATTAACGTTAAGGTGTGAATTGGTGTCTATTGTTTCAATCGTATATCTTTAGATAAGTAAACATCGATAATTAACGCTAATGAAGCAGTACTTATTGACAACCTTAACTGAACAGTAGGAAACTGTAATTATAATGCTATTTTCATAAAGTCCAATACATTGTTACAAAGAAAAGCATAACACAATGAATTAAATAAACAAAACACATGTACAATGATACGGATGACCTGCTCCAAAAAAATCTTTTTATATTTCTAATTTGATTTCGAATTTGTTTGGGATTTTTATGTTAAAATTCCCTGTCCGTGTTTTCGACCAGATTTGCAATTTATTTTTCTCTGTTTTCAAGCAAAGCTTGAGCAATTGACTATCCACGTATTGCGTCTCCAACTTTCAGGGTTCAACGTGTTTCTGTCGTATCATGCTGCACTCAGCGTATACTGCTTTTTGTTCCGGGAGCAAGTCTCATCAGCAGTATTTTGGTAATTAAAATAATTGAAAGGATAAATAGAAAACTTAAAGTATCAAAGGAGAAAAAAGTTTGTGGAATTTAAGGAAGCCAAATTCTAGGAGCGAACATACCAATAAAAATATGAAAATGGAAAGAAAAAGTCAAATTTAAAAGAATTTCATAAACAACATCTCGGCTTTATAAATATACAAAAAAAAAACTGGCCAATCCTTACCGAATTCAGCAACAATGATTTAATCCCCCTTTCAAGTTAGAAGAAAAAAAATCTTATTACACCTGGAAATCTAAAAACCGTCCAAAGAAGTAAATAACCGTATATGGTAGACAACAGGTTATAGTAAGGCTGCTGTCTAAAATTTTCTGCTTGATATTATTGATAGGATTATCTGTCCGTCCGTCCGTCCGTCCGTGTGCCATTCCGTCACACCTTATTGTATCCATCTCATATCCGCAGCTGTTGCTAAACCATTCAGTGGAATGTCGTGAACTTTTAACGTATGACATAGTTGACAACTGAAACATCACTTCCGTTGTAGTTTGTTTTGCTGTTTCTAATCAAATATTTAACCCCTTCAAAATATATGTTTAACTTTTGTAAAAAAGGTATAAACATCACTTATTTTCTAGCTTGTAGCACTTTAACTCTCGATCCAAAATGCCGGGAGCAGGCCCCTGTGTTGTGACTTTTTGTCTGACTTTTCAGTTTTCTTGTGGACTTTTTTCTGTACCGTTTCCCCGATCTGTTTCAGTGACTTTTCAGTTTTCTTGTGGACTTTTTTCTGTACCGTTTCCCCGATCTGTTTCAGTGACTTTTCTTTTCACTCTTATTTTTTCTTAACTTATTTTGCATTCAATTCAATGATGGACCTGTATAATATATAGGTCTGTGATTCATTTGAACTTTTTATTTATTTTAGAGTTAATGAAAAGAATGATCCTATTCTTTACAGACACATTTAATTACACAACATGTTCACAACTGTATTAACAAGTCTAAAGTCTCGTAAAAAGTCCGCAGTAATTATTTAATCAAAATTAACAGGTTCAAAGTTTTATATTAGGAACTCTGGTTATATAAAACAGCAAAAAGTTCATTCTTGTTCAAAAGCGTCATCATGGTCATCATTTGCTAAGGTAGCCAGATTTGCATAACGACCCAGATTCGTTTTAATTGCGTCATACACCGTCTTTTTGTCAGTTTTGAAAACTAAAAATCGTGACCTCGAGTCAAAACCACCTATAGAGCATGTGGAAAAGGCAAAAGCTGAACAACAGTTGATAGAAGATACACCAAAGTGAATGAGGTAATAAACCTTCTGCTATCTATGGAATTTTAAAATAACTCTGTTTGGAACCAGTCAGTCAGTCTGTTACTAGTATTGCTTTACTTCCAAGCACCAAGATTTCGGCAAAACCAGGGAGATGATCATAAAATGAACATGAAATGATGATGAAGTGGAAGAAATGGGGAGACGAAGCCAATTACAATTGAGTTGGAATTGACTGCCATTGTAAAATGTATGAAACCTAGATTCTGACAATTAAGCCTCGTGCATGGGGAGTCTTATCGAGACCTGCATCAGGGTTCTTAAACGTGAGAGAAACTGAACACTTTTATCCATTCTTAATTACAGGACTGTCCTTATTCAATCACCTGGGACACACATCCGAGTAACTTTGTGGTCAAAGCGGCCTGACTCGATGTAAGTTTTCTGACAACTCAACTCTTCATTGTCCCTCTTTACGGACAAGCTTAGCGCTGTGGGCCTATGCTCCACCCACACGGCACCTGTTTGAAACCAAACTTCATATGTGTTTTTCAACTGAATGAAGGAAATGCACACCTAAACAAACTTGTTCTATCATTTTAGAATAAAGTCTGAGAGACAATTAAAACAAATTTGTATGTATCTAAGAATTAATCACGAACTTAAATGACGGAACCATTTAAAGTTTTTTAACATCAAAAATTATAAAGATGACAGATTTGTTTCTTTTGTTCTGACTTTTTCTGTTTACATTTCACCATTAGACAAAACTAGTTTCTAGCAGGTTCGTCTAAACCCCACAAAGACCGTCCAAGTGCACTAAGACCATTTTAGAGTGTAATATTACGACACAAGAGTTTGTAAATGATTAGTGTTATACTTAATCTGAATTGGGATCTAATAAATGTAAAAATGAAAGAACTGTAGGTGTACTTGAATGGGACGTGTTGGATTAAAATAAACTGCTAGTATCTTTTTTTCAAGAAGTGTACGAATTTTGCCTCAGTGGAATATCGATGTTTTCGTCAAATATCACACCCTGATATGATAATTGGATCAAAAAGAAGTTTGACTGATAGATTAACAGACGTGACGGATCTCATACTCGTAGGCAGGGTAGGGGGGTCGAGGGGTCCGGATGAACACCCCCTCTTGAAAATCAATACCCACTATTAAAATCGACGTTCTAAAACAAAATGCACCAGCGAGTCTAACACCTCTCACAACTTTCTGCCTACGGGCATGGATCAAGAGGCAAAATGATGCTGCATTTTAAAAGTGAAAGAGTATATTTTTATTTATTTATTAACCTTTTTTCTGTGCCTTATGAAAAAAAGGTTTGGTCATTCATCTATTAACCATATACGAAAAAATGGAGCAAAAGCAAACACACAAACAATTGTAATACTGGACACATGTACAAATGTAGATCAGTTGATCTTTTTAAATAAGTTTTAATTGTTTTAGCATGGTCCTGTGAATTTCTAGTTGTATCCTGTTGCGCGACTGACATCAAAGGAGGTGACACGTGTTTTCACAATTTCTTCTAGGTTATAATGAAAAAAAAATATGAATTTTTTGTCTGATGAAATTAATAGAAAAGAAAAATTCCATAACACTTCATGTATTATGTGGTCTTAGTGCATTAAGACCGGTTTTTGCGGTGTTTAGACGGTCCCGTTTCCAGCAGCTACATGTATATAGCTGTGAAATTTCAGTCGTCTAGTATCTTACGAAATAAAATTAGTACAAATGTTATTTTGCATTTACGTGTGTTGGCAAATAATTGACTTTTGACCAACTCAGGCAATAAAATAGAGAACTAGATTTGTGTTATTTTCTAATATAAGGCTTTTTTATCCTAGCTATGCATATTTTAGCACTAAAAAATTCATCTTAGTAATTTCTATATGGTACTCTTTCAGTTTACAAATTTTGAAAAAAAAATTAACCGTTTTATCTTTACATCTGTAGGTCTCCATACCATAGGGTGTCATACTGCGACCTACTCCAATAAACACACACCTGTCGCTTTAGGCACGCGTCGCCCTATCTCTTGTTTTTGTGTTGATTTCTTGTTAATTCAATTGTATATTTTTTCAGTCTATTCAAGACCTTATATGTATCTGCCTTCACGGGGAATTTGGGCTATAAAGAGCATGTTGACAAGCGCGTGTCCACAAAAAGTTCTACATATCCTACTTGTCCAGATTCCAGAAAATCCAGAAAAGCGCAGTGAAATTTTGCTTTTGTACATTTATCAAAATCATTTCAATATGTGGATCGAGTCTTTCTGGCACAAATTGCATATTCTTTCGTTTTTATACGACCGCAAAAAAATTTGCGGACGTATAATGGTATGATGCTGTCGTCGTCGTCGTCGTCGTCTGGGGACATTTGGTTTCCGTGCGATAACTTGAGTAAATATTGACCAATTGTTATGAAATTTTAATATAATGTTTGTAACCACTAGAGGAAGGTTCCTATTGTATTTGGGGTTGGTGGCCCCTACCGTTTCAGAAAAAAAGGGCCAAAAGGGGCTAATACGGGTGTATTGACAAAACTGTTGTAGAATGTTTATTATTCATTTGATTTTGAAAATTTTATAAATATA